>JBBPUL010000080.1:0-43747 GCA_038094675.1 Spongispora temasekensis
GTTCTATTTATATCCCCACCAAAGCTAAGCGAAATTCCCACAGTGATTGGCAGTGCGCTGCGCGCACTGCCGTTGGGGTTAGTATGGAAAGGGTTTTTGAGGTCACTGTAAGACCATTATGCCAAAAGGCAATAATACTGAACAGTTAGTGTTTAGTATCCCAGGCAGTATATATGCTAGTTATAGGTGACTAGGTAAGCAGATAGCTTACACTCTCCCACTGTATCAAGCCTGTTTTTCCCCCTAAGTGAGCTGCTCTATTCGCTAGACTCAAATGGTTTGTATAGGAATCTGCCTGATCGGGGAGGGCAACATTGGCTGCCCCAAGGGTGCGACCCCTTGCAACTTGCACTCGGGGGGACTCGAACCGGCGCCCTAACCAGTGACCCCCTGCAAGCTGTAACTGTTCAGTATGTGTAAGAGGTCACAGCCATTGCCTTTTGGCCACCCTTGGCAGCACTTTTTTAGAACTCCCATACTCCAACAGACCTTTTTTCGCACCACCTAAAAATAGTCTCTTTGATCAAAGTCCATCTTCGAGGCTCCACTGAGCACCCGATCAAGGGCAGCACTGCTCTAGAGACTTTCCTGGGACTCCGCAAGTGCCTCCTTCATGGTACCACATGAAGCAACCCCGCATTTGAGTGATCGCTGGTGGCCACTCTCGAGGCACAGTCGGACACACATCAAGGCGCTATGAGACTCATCTGATGTGGTTAGACACAAGAAGATTAGCCTTGGTTGTTCCCTTGCAATCAAGGAAGGAGTACAGGGACCACTTTTATACCACTAACGAGGCGCAGCTGGGCTCATTGTGAGTTACCGTTAGACTCATTTTGAGCCCACCATCCTCTGCACTTGAGGACTCCCTTGACGGCCGAGGGACTTGCAGGCATGAAACCTAGGCAAACAATCCTAAACAATGAAGGTTTATTATTCTTCATTCCATCTTCCCTGACGCTCTACTCCATACCTTCGCTTACTTTTTCACTATGCATGACTGCAGCTTGCATAGTGAAAAGGTACACGAAGGCTCTCAGGTAAGTCTCGTCTCTATTGTCTACTCAACTCACCACTTCCCGGCATGGTTTTACTGGGAGCCATAAGTCCTGACTCCCCGGCCTGTATGCCAGGTGGCAGCTCACGTTGGGTGGATTTGCCATGTCCAAGACTCGGAGCTCTGGTAAAGTACTTGATGTATTGTATGGTTGTGCTCAGTACTGATGATCTAAACCAGTGGCATTTGGTTCACCACTCATGCATGCTTTTCGGATCTTTCACATGCAAACTCGCAGTCTGCTGGGTGGTGCTTTTGCCTCTATCGACGCAATATCACTGACTGTAGCCACAGGTTGATTTCACTGGTCATATACACATACTTTTCGGATCCCTCACACACAAACTTGGAGTCCGTTGGCCCCTGGGTGGTGTCTTTACTTCTATCGATGCAATGTCACTGACTGTAGCCATAGGTTGACTTTACCAGATGGTCTTGATATACCTGCAACATGTTCTCTTTGCAAGATTGTCAGACAGTGTCGGTGAGTATTATATACTCCTTACATGTCATGCTAACTCTCATCACAAGTACTTGTCATTCGCCAAATGACAAACCACAGAAGAATTATGCTGAACCCACTGGAACTTGGAAGTTGGCGAAGGTACGTCAAATACTTTTAATACTCTATCATATGCCTCTTATCACAGTGTCCCCTAGCCACCATACAATAATCAACTCGATCCGACACCGTACGTGGTGCTTATTTGTAGATACTTAATTTCTTTTTCTATTTCGTTTCTCATTGTGCACATATATACATTTATACTTCAGAGTCCGTAGTCAAGCTGTCTAGAGGAGGGCCCCCTCGAACACAGTCTGGCTTCGGCTTCTTTTTTTTTTTTTTTTGCTTCTGTTTTCTTGTTGCTTCCTTTACTCGAGACCATTGGCTTACAATCATGAGCCTCTCACATAACATACGATACTGTGTTCATGCTTCCATTGCTGCTGTTGGGTTGTCTAGAGGAGGGCCCCCTCTATTATGACCTGGCTTCAGTACTGTTTTTTTTTCACATTCCGAGTTCATGCTTCTCACTGCAGAATGGCGCAGTTTATTTGGCCGTATTTGTAACTATTTGTTGTTTATTTATATCTATTGACTGGCCAGTTGTAATCAATGCCAAGCCTCGGGGCTCTCGGAGTAGTTTATGGCTGTGCGATTGGCCCGGCAGGTACGGAGCTCTGAGCAAGGAAGTTGCGGCGTGGGAGCACCAACATGACGACACAACAAGCGCCACGATGGTTCCCAATGTGGTTCCCAACGACAACTCAAAGTGGTCTGGCGAGGCTTTAAATGACAGCGATGCATGTAATATGTTCTGTTCAAGAATAAATTCATTATGTTACATATATTCGGACTGAGGCTCTGTTAGACTAGCAACAGTACAAACAACTTCAACAAGATGATGGAAACTTCAACAATGGCATTACTACGTAGCATGCTATACCACGCAAAACATAGCAAGTAACATGCACTAGCATATCAGCAAGAAATAAGGTGTAAATGTGCAAGGTTAGTTTTTTGATTGGACAAAATAGCAAGCGAGCTCGAAACTCAAAGAAAGAGATGTATAGCGACAAGACAAGACAAGAAGGATATACTAGCAAGATGTACGGGATCAGTTACTGGGCTCGATAGAAGACGGCATGTGGATAAACTCAGAGAATGATGGACTGCGTGAGGCTCGGGGTAGAGATGGACCCTGGTTATTGTATGGGGCTATGTAGTGAGGCATGTTTCTTCGTGCTTCTGGGTATAAGTGTCCGTCGTCCAGATGCAAGTCACCATAGATCCCACATGGGTCACCTTGGTATCCATCTTGATTGCCACTGTACATGTCTTCAGAGTAGAATGCAGGCGGGTTGCAGTATTGGTACTGAGGCACCCTCCGATTTGATCCATCAGTTGTTTCGCAAAAACGATGCTCAACTGGTTCATGGTATCAGTGCTGGACCATCCTCCTTTCTTCAGTGGGGTAAGCAAAGTATGGGTCTGGCCGGTCCCATGAGTCCTGTACCAGTGGCAATGCATTGCCTCCACCCCCACCGATCTGTTGTCGATACTGGATAGCTGCAGCGTGATTTGATGGTTAAGAGATGACAGGTGGATCTGTCATTAGTGACTCGGAGTCCATGGAGGCAGGAGGGGCAGAGGGTCCAGTAGAGTTACCGTCATTGGACACAATGCCTGCAGGTGGATCCACCACCAATGGCTCCATAGCAGAAGACTTTGGCAACGCAAAGCCTTCATCATTTGCCCCAACGACCTGTTCTGTCAATGGCCTCGGAAGCTGGAGGTGCATAGGGCCAGGGTCTGTTGCTAATGGCATGATAGCGGCAGGAACGGAACGCCGTGAGGTATTTCCACCAAGGACTAGGTCAGTTAGTGGGGCCAGAGGTTGAGGGCGCTTGGGAGAGGGCGAGGCCGGATGATCCATTGAAATTGTAGGTCACAAAGGGTCACCAAGGATCACGGAAGTAGTATGTGGGTGGAAAGAATGCTGACTAGCTAGTGGTGTTTGAGTTAGGAATGGATCAGAACCGATGGACGAGCCTATAGTTACACAAACTTGTAAGCCTATAAGTAGCGAGGAGGAAAAAATAGCTTCACCTGCATTGAACAGTGTGTCTGGTAACTCCTCACTGTCCGGCTCTGACTCAACAAACTCGGCACTCTTATACACACATGATTTCCCGGTCTTGCTTGCCACTGTCTTCGGTTTCTTTGAAGGTCGAACCATCTCTTGCTGGATAGCTTTACATTTACATGAGGGTCCAGCCCTGGAGTCTCGGTCGTCTTCACCAAAAAGTATCACATCCCAAGCGCCGACGGGTCCAGCTTCATCCTCAGACGAATCCTCAATAGCCAGCCTTTTCTCAGCAGCTCGGGAACTGTTCGCAATATCCCCCTTGGCATTCTGGATCTTGCTTCTGATCACACCTCGGGCTGGGTGGATTTGAGGACCAGAATCGTCACCACTGCTAATTACAATAACGTCATCCGAAACAGTGGCACGTGCGAGGTTGGCGGGATGGCGTTTCTTGATCCGTGTGATGGCTTTGCTTGGTGATAGACAAACTGGTCCGCCAAAATCGATTGAGGAATCCGCATAGATCCGTTGGGCATTCGAGAGGCCACTGTCAGCAGGTGGTGGAGCGCCAATTATTACTGGCTGATGGTTATGGATAAGAGAATCTAACCATTAATAGAATTTAGTAAAAAATTATGTAGAGTTGCGAACAACATACTATGCTCGGCCCTATCTTTGACTTTGGTTATGGTGATTTCGCCACTCTCTAAAAAATTGCACAGTGTGCACCGCTCGTCTTTTTTGAGGATAGTGATTCCTTTCATCCTTGCAGTTGGATTGCGTTCTTTGCCAGGCATTAACACTGATGTCGGCCAGCCCCGCATCACCAAGCCTTGATCTGCGAGTAATGCGGGAATGGTTCCCCAAGGGAAATTCCCTGGTTTGAACCTCGACACATCGCCACCTGCAGCTCCTGGTAGATCATGTTCAAGAAAATACATTATCTGAATGTGATGTAAGCTTACTTATTAGAGATGTGATCGATGTCTTGATATAGGTATACATGGCCTCCTGGGAGGACCTATGAGACCCATCATTCGTGCTTTCAGGTACATCCAGATGAGGAGCGAGGGTGGGCTGCACAGCATCGACATTATTGGAAGGAGCCGATCGCGAAGCTAGAACCTGGGGTCGCATGGCAACACCTTCAGAACAATTTGCATGATCGTCGGGAAGATCAAATGCATCGCGTACAATCTCAAGAGATACTTGATCACTGTATTGATATTAGTCAATGCTGTCAATTCAGATAAATATGACACTCACTAGACATGTGCTTTCAAGTGACCTATTATTGTATGCTCACTTGCACAGCAACGAACATCAAAAAACTTCCAGTAGGTCAGTAATAGCATGTATAATCGAAGTATGATACATACCTGCTTTGCGCCTGTGGTCATATGAGCAAAACCAAGGAAGGCATCCTCGTTCACAGTTTTGCCACACATGACAAGTGCAGCCTCGAAACCATGTTTTCCAGCTGCCATATCAAGCTAGATGTACGTTTAGCATAATTCACAAGCATGTAATCACACCTACCAAGCTGGTCACTCTTTTGCATAGTTTACTAAACGCTTGCACCCTTTGCGCTTGCATTTGTGGTGAGACGGTGGCGGAGGTCTCAATTAAGTTATGGACCTCCAGGATATCTTGCCAGGTGTCGGGATTCTGTTCCTTGAATTTGGCATAAATCTTGCTGCAGACACTTGGAGTGACTGTAGAAAAGCAATTAAGTATGTAAATGCCGCAACTTGAGAATATGAAGCATTTACATACTTGGAATATCAGCAGATAAACAGACTCTACCACACTCTTGCTCTTCGTGCTTCGTGAAGTACCTTGCATATGAATTCCAGTGATTGGTACCATTGATGGCATGACCACGACTTTTCCCCCAGCCATCTAAGACTTGCTGAGCCATGAGAGAAGTGCAAGCAACCACATCGGCTAGAACACTTTCAAGTTGATCGTATCCATCACCAAGAGCCTTGGTCAGCCAGGTTGGCCGACGACCAGAAGTGGGGGTTGAGGGCTCACTCCTCTCCTGAGGAATAGGAGGATCATTTATCTCATCTGAGGGTGTGGGAGGGATAACCTGGGTAACGGGTATGGAGGGTTCGGCCTCACAATTGGAGGGAGGTTGAGTTGATGGCAATGGTGCTTTTGGAGTGGCTTCACAGTCCTCTGAGCAGTTGAGGAGGGTGTCAGCTTGGAACGACTCGATGAGGAGGACAGGATCGATATTGGCAGGATGGATGGTGGATGGGATATTTGGTCGGGGTGAGGCCAAGGCGAGACGACCAGAAGATGAGACGTCAATGAAGGGGGCAGAAGATGGAAGTGGAGGAGTGGCGGTACTGGTGGCAGTATCAGTGGAAGAGGCAGCGTCTCCAAGCTGCGCTGCCTCAACAGGGGCTTTAGAAGCCATTGGTACAGCAGGGGGAGAGGCGGGCAGTAGATCAGGCTGAGGATGAGCTATAGGGTCTGATGGCGGGGAATTTTGAGCCCTCTTGCGACCCCTGCGCCTCCCCCGCTGCTGAACATCTCTGGACTCGCAAGTGCGAGGCTTGAGACGGATGCGCAACCTGGTAGGAGTTACCTCAGGTGGTGGCGAAGCTTGATGATGACCTCCACCAACCTGCACACCATTGGGGTCGTTGGAGGTGTGCAAATCCGTAGTATCACTAGACGGTTCTTGCATGGTGGGCAGAATGAGGGGAGTCTTAGATCGGTAACGAGTTTGTCGCATCATCTTCAAAAAAAAACTCAGAGATCAAATTATGAGTATAAACTGGATAGATGGTTTACCTGGCACAGATATATTCAGATGTGGGTTAAGCGTAGATGATATCTATGTTCAGGACATCAGCACATAACAGACTATAGACCCGGATGAGAGACAAAACTCACCGGCAGACAATGGAACCAAGCACTGTCGAAGTACAATTGTACCACGGAAGAGCTGGGCCTAGTGAGCAAGCGAAACCTCAAAGGACGTCCATCGTGTGGATTGATCCTTTTTATCGTTCCTTCCATTCAGGGACCGCCAACGAGGTGGCGCTAACACCCAAGCTTAACTCCTCGTAAATCACTTGGTAAGATGCAATGAACTCACCGACGGCGCTGAAGATTGAAATCTCCATGGGTTATACACCTATAGAGTTCAGACAAGACTCTCGGAGACCATGGAAGTGTAGTAAATGAACATACCGAGTTCCGTGTTGATGACAGATCGTAATCTCCATGGGCAATAAAATAATATTCCCATTGCTGGCCATGGCGGCCAACAGTACAGTGTGAGATCTCAATATCTAAACAACAAACAAAGAATGAACATAGGATGGTGCTACTAGATACCACTTACAAAGCACGGAAAGAATCGGGGTGTTGCCCCACTGATAACCTTGAATGATAGTGTCACTAAGAAGCCCCGCCACTGTTCAGAAGGATCAGGACCAAACGGAAACATGTGGCAGTGACATGGAAGTATCACATACAAGATAAAATGTGAGTGGGCAACCACAGTATGCAGCACTGACCAGTTCTGGACTAACATAGGCTTGGAATTGGTAGTTGTGAGGGCAGTTGGGGGAGCCCGCCCGTCGGAGGCTGCCTCACAGATGGAAACATCGGCCTCCAGCAACCTGAAAGTTGGAACCCAGGGAGCCAAGGTGAATCTGGACTCAGAGGATCCACAGAGATCGACATGAGAGAGCGGCGAACCTAGGTGGGTGGCCCGCTTGCAAAAGGCAAAGAGATGGCAGCACCACTAGTATGGTCCAGGTTCTGAATTGCGGCATGACAGAATGATGATCGATGATCATCCAAAGGCGGCAAATGGTGATTGGTGATTCGTGAACCTGGCGAACAACCCAGCAAACGGTGATTTGGCAACCTGAGTGATTCAGAGTGAAAAGAAAGAATAGTCACGCCGCCACCACACTTCTGGTGTTTTTGCTTCAACTTCATTTAGACTTTCTGCCGCACAACTAATCCACAGACCTGAACCTAAATGGTATACACACCAAATTCACGATTTAGAACATTCCTGGTTCTCGTCTCTGGTAGCGGCACTTAGAGAGTCCAAGAAAACCACTGTGATTTACTACATACATGGCACATTTTACATAGATGATATCATGTATAATACGACGTGTGAGCAAGCTCCATCATCTGAGCCAGCATGCAATCTGCAAGTCAATCGCTTCCATCATGAGGGTGGTCCCTTCATCGACGGAGGATACCTTTGCATATATGGCACCGCTGACACGAGTAACATATGGAGAAGTATGTAGCCTGCCAGAAATATTAATCTGCTGTAATGTATTACCCACAAGTAATAGGACTCACCATGTGGAGAAAATTCCAACTCGGCATCCATGGGTGACAAGGTACAGTTGTCCTGAGGTATCTGCTCTGGGTAAATCGAAGATGAAATTATTGTACTTAGTCTGGACGCGACCATTTAGGCTAATACCCCCAGGGATGAACAAATCATGAGTTCCGGTGGGGTCAACAGGCTGAGCAACCTGAGTTCCACTGACTCCACCATGGGCAACCACATTGGAAAGGGGATTCGCCGGTGCCAGTGTGGGAGTGGGGGAGTGAGTTGCAGGTCCAGGAGCACCACAATCGGAAAGAATCAGAGGAACCGTACTATCCGGTGCAATTCCGGGCTCCCCTGTGATCACGCCAGGTGTTTTGATCACGTCAGGTGTTGGAGGTCGGGTTGGAGGCACATCCACTGGAACGTCCACTTCCTCGTCACTCAAAGTGTCAGAGTCACCTGTCGTGCTGAGAAACGAGGAAGTATCTGAAAACAAGAAACAAATTAGCGATTGAAGCAGTTAAAAATCAAAGAAAAAAGAGAAAGATCATACCACTGAAAACCTCACTGGTCTGGAGCATTTGGGAGAGCCTAGTAGCAGTCTCGGTACACAGGATTAAGCTCGAAAGCATCTGGTTGACGAGTTCTATGACTCTAGGTTAACACCTCCTCCTAGTAAGATGTGGATTGTAAGATCACATACCGAGCTGAACTTTACTCATGGTAGGAAAAATATGAGTGGAGAGACTGAGAAGGCTATGCCCGAGGTAGCCACCTTTTAACGACTCACCAAGAATTTTGACTTATTTGTTTAAGCCATTGTGGAGTACTAAGTCCATGGCGAAGGCAAATCACTGCTTGAGTCAGCAAATTAATTCAGGGCACCAATCACCTTGTTGCAGCAATGTCACGTGTTCAATATGGCTGATGAAATATTCTACGATCGAGAATCTCTACTACAGTAAGTGTGGACATCAGATCAAAATAAAATGACGAGATGAATATATAATGAATATAATGTGCCAGTGCACACGTGTCTTGAAGTGACCATGGCCAATGGGCGTGAGTCACCGAGACAGCAGACACAAGTGGAACTACAGTTGAATCGCTCATAATGCATAGAGTCGGGACCCAGCAAATCGTAATGCATTACTACAGATATGCAAGACAACAACGCGTGACTATGTGTGACCCGTGATGTCGCGCACCACCACAGGCTTATCCATCACGATGACTCGCTATGCCATGCTCAAAGAGCATTGTCTGCCTTGCGCTGGCAAACTCCCACCTCTATAAGCATGCACTAAAACCACGAAGTGTTGCCGACAAAGCCAAATCCTCTCCCTCACCATACTCCAATAATTTCTCTGGCTCAGGAACCTGAAACATCTCAAATCTTGCCCGCTTCTCCTTCAGCATTGGACCTAAAACAGTCTCGGCCCTCTGATCCATGTCTTGTACCCAAAGCACCAGTGCACACTCAACATCCGGCCTAGTCACAACTCGAGGCCTCTTGGATGACAAGGCTGCAGGGTTGTCATTGATGCAGATCTCCATTTTGGAATGCTCTCGTAGTTTACGCGATAAGGTAGATTGATTGAAGACTAGGGGACCACCTTCTTGACGCATTTGGAAATGCTCCACGATGTCAGCCTGAGAAGTGCGCGGATGAGCATCAACATAAGCACTATTAGATGTCGCACCAGGCACCAAGATCCAGATTCAGGCGTGATGTCTGGTGGCTTGACGGAGGTAGATACAGTCGACTCATCTTCAGTGCACTTGTGTCATTTTTCGGCATGATCGGTGGGTTTATTGCAGGGCTTCTTTGTATGGAGTATCGTGCCATTGGTCCTCGGGAGAGTTCCCAGCATGAAAATTGCAAGTCACGGGGGTTCCAGTCAGTGACACCTGCCTATTTTAGCTCTATCATAATGCATATTTTACAACGAGCTTTAATGCATTATGCGTTATGCAAAATATACTGTATTTTGGGTGCGCCCAACTCGGGACCCATGAAAAACCAATGCATTATGAGCGATTCAACTGTAGTAAATCATGCTCTATGTGGTAACTACGAGTACAATAAAAAGTGCTGACGATTGAAAGGCGAACCACAGTAAATACTATATGGTAGTCTACACTGTGGTGTACACAACTAGTAGTGCTATTGAGAAGCTCAAACAGGTTGAGAGGCTTGCACAGGCTTTGGACAGGTTTTTGAAAAGTGTAAACACTCATTGAGATGCGAACGTGGACTATACAAAAGTAGCGCTAAGTAACAAAACTGTCAAATAATAGCTACACATCTATAAGGATGGACTGCACACAGGTATATAGATACTCTCGAAATATTGTAACATTTCCCTCTGTCAGGGACGTAGCAGAGAAGCCCCAAAATGTGGCAGCAACCGTAGCTAAAATCCAGATGCCACAATCATAGGCATTGCTTTGCAATGGCGTCGTCTGTATAATTAAGCATGGGATGTTGGCAAAGCGTTGTTGTACCTACCGTGATAGGATAGCAAGTCCAAGGCTGAAGGTCCAAGTGGAGTCCGTGTGTACTACTTGCGACAGTAAGCAAGCGGGATATGAACCTCATAATTTCCTGTAATGGATGGTTACCGAAAGCCAAGGGAGAAGTTTAAGGGCACCTACTTTGACATTGCTTCGCCAAGGCTTCTCTTTGGCAAGACTGTCGAAGAGCCGAAGCTCGTGACAAGCGAAGTCAGCAACGTAAAGGACCCAATGGCCTGGGTGGTAAACCGGAAGAATCCAAGTATCCCTAGTCCAAAACTGGGTATGCTTTATTGCTTGAAATAGTTCCTGGTCTGACTTGTAGCAAGAACGAGGAAGATCAAATGTAGAAAAGATTGTGAAATGATGCGCTTGGAGTGGATTTGTGGCATGTAAAAGCAGCGGTATACAACCATTTACACAGATGTCATTGATACAAGAGGTCGGAGACGCCAGCATTGTGACATCCTGTGGTTCAAATAAGCGGCATTGAACTGGCAACCTGTTATCATGTGTAGGCTGTGTGTACGATGACGGCGATGTTGGGTCAACGGTAAAATGCTTCAAACACTCTCGTCAGTAAATTTTTCATCACAAAACTATATGAATACCGATGGGACACTCCACACAATCATTGCTGATATCTGAGTTGTATCCCACTTGCTGAGTTCATCACCGTCGTAGGGATTGTCGATACCTTCTGAATCGGCTGCGATGTAGTCAAGCACTACCAGATCTTCCGGTTCGATGGTCTGATCAGCCAAGGCTCCGAGGTCAGGACAGAGACTGGTTTGCTGTTCTTCCGAGGTCGAAGTATCCGGAATATCAAGAATTACTGGGGTGACCCAACTTAGTGATATCTCAGAAGCACCCCTAGTTATTTTTGCCGCCAACAAAAAAGCTTCCTGTGTGCATGTATCGAAGCGGCATCTTGAAGCAAGTGGATTTGACCCAGCGGTGAGGCAAGGCTAGGAGCTGCTCACGACGCTGTTGAAGGGGAAGGCAAAAGATTGCATCTGACGATACTCAGAAGTAGTCACTAGAGCTGGAATATACTCACTTTCTGGAATATGAAGTGCAAGTTCCACTGTTGCAAGCTCATTGCCATACCACTGGCAGAGATTGTCAGCTTCCATTCCTAACCGTCATCGTTCTTCTAGACAACGATCCCATTTGAGCATTGCTCGAATTCTGTCGTGAACAGCTTTGTCATCCATCCAGCGTGGGATCTGTCCCACTGATGGTGAAACCCAAACGTCTTCCATCAATGATTCGTCGCTTTGAAGGTCATTAAGCGTGGTAGGGAGGGGCTTGGGAAGCGGGATCAGCCAGTTAGGATCGTGGAGATCTTCAAGTTGTGTGCAGTACATGTTAAACTTGCGTATGGCAGCCATCAAAGCTGGCTGGTGCTTGGCAATCGCCTTTCGAGTACGCTGGTGAAGTTTCGTCCCTGCGCATAGTTTAGGACATGCTGAAGACAGATAAGAAATGCACCGAGAGCTTTCTGAGCACCTCCGACTGCTTGATCCAGCTTGTCCCACTCGAAAAAGCTCCCGATTGCTCGTTTGCATATATTGATCTTGAGATCATGAGCTAATAAGAGAGTGCGCACAAATTCAAGATCAATATCTTTTAGCTCTGGGAATTTCTCAGTTATGTTGAGGGAAGTATAAAGCGCCTCAACTTTGCTCATCAAGAGGTCATGAGTTCGTTCCAAGCTTGCCAAGGCTTCAACTGTGTCGTCAAAAATAAGCTGATTTTCGATTGCACTCTTTGCTGATTGAATGGACTTGGCACTGGTGTCGATGTCGGCCTGGAGTCCGAGAACAGTATCCAGCTCTTTCTTCAGATGCACTGGTGCATCTGACATTCCATGAGTAACGGATAATGGAATAGTAATTAACTAACAGGGTCAAATAACTTATGAGCACGAATAGAAAGCTGAGACTCTTTTTGGGAAGCCCACTGACATCGGAGTTCTTCAATGGTAATCCCACATTCTTCGAGGTTGTCGGCTGCTGCTTTGCCCTGGTCATGCACTCCCCGCTGTAGATGGTGTTTGATCCAATCGCCTAGGTCTTTACGCATTTCTAGGCCGATTGCTGCTGCATGTCGATCAAGAAGCCAAATGCGGCGTTGTCGCTGTAATAAGTTTGTGAATTAAATAGCATGTTTGGAATATTACTTGTGAATCCTACTGAAGATGAACGTTCAATCCCAATCAACTTGATCATGCATGACCAAAGATGCTCAGTGCCTTCACCATCTGACAGGCTAAGACCCACTGAAATACATGGATTGTAGACAAGTTGACAGGCCCACTCATGGCCATAAGCGTGCATAGCCGTGGTAGCAAAGCGTAGCCGCATCGTGATTTGCAGGGGCAAAATGTCATACTAGAAAAATATGATCGATGGCAGTGTACCACAAAGATAGGTGCGACAACTCACCTTGGACAAAGTCCATTCCAAGGTACATCCAATGTCATACAAAACAACAACAGTAGCAGTCAGCAGTAACAGTGAAAAAAGGTGATCGATCAAGGCCAAAGAATATTTCTGTTGCTCCCCGGGTGTGTCAATGTTAGCAAAAAACAATGGAATATCATGGCGGCAAATGAGCGCCATGAGCCCTGTGTCATCAAAACTCTCCATGGAGGCTTTCTGCTTCTTTCCATCAGCCGCCTCATAAGATGATTCACACGAATCCAGTGCTTCATCAGGAACCAAGGGTCTTCACAATTTTGCCGGCTTTTTCCGCTGTGCCTCGACATGAGTTCCCATGGAGTCCACATGATTCTTCGGAAGGAAATACATAGGACTGTAGAAAACTGGACAGTCACCCGAAGAGCGGCGATGTCGGTGGTGAAAGTTTCCATCTGTGGCGACGTGAATGTCACCACCATCACTGAGAAGTGTTGTAACTCTATTCAAACTCGCCTCCTTTTTCTCATCACAATGGTGTGGCACACCGGCTTACGTAATATGACATCACTGGTCTAGACCGATTACGTGACATGACATCATCGATGACGTCTTGGGTCTGGACCCATTATCTCTTATCTATGACATCATTAGTCTGGACCGCCTCATGGTAGACACATATAGCTTACTAATGCCTCATGTATTTAATATAGTAGACAATATATAAACCAGGCCAAGAGTCGAGCTATCCCCAGCTTCGACCTCTTGTGTCTTTGTGACCTAAGTCGCGGTCCCCCACTCTTAGTCCTCTTTTTCTTGGTTAGTTGAGGCCGACGGTCGTGTCCTGTTAGGTCACTTCATTAGGTCGAAGCTGCCCCTTACGTCCGCCTCTGTCTTTGTTCGCGCCGGATACACACGCGCCCTGCTCGTCTTCATTACTTGCTGTTAGAAAGCCAATCCACAGGCGTGAAGTGGTCATCGTTCTATTAGGGAACGTGTTTGCTACATGACAGCTAGGAGACAACGACTCCTATACAAAACCGTTTGAGCTGCGCACGTCGGGCGCTATAGTTGGTTCGCATTGCTAAGGCATAGACCTCATTCGAGAGGACACGCTTTGCCGCCAACAAATAACGATCAATCCCTTTTGCACATAGTGGGTCAGTGCAGCTGTTTCGGGCAGTGCAATCTGACGGAATAGTAGACTCTTCCGTAAGATCTACAGTCTCGGCATACTAAAATGTCAGCCGTAGCCAGGCAGTCCCCCGGTTCCTCCCCCTTGACTCTCCGGTCCCGAGCCAGCGTACAAGACTCGTCCTCGTGAGATGAAACCCCTGTGGAGCTCTCTTCATGGTAGTGGCAAGCAGGTTCTCTTTTTTATATGTGTACAATCGGATACGAATTCCTCACTGTTAAGAAAGTAGCTCCTAAGCCAGAGTGGGACTGGACAGGGAACACCAGCTTCCAACTAGAAGCAGCAAACGTCCCACCACAACTCCTTCATCTCTTTTTTGACGCTCGCCGCTCTACTCCCATGCAGGCTCTGTCGAGTTTGTAATCTACGAAAATGTCGAATACCGCAATCAGCCAAAAGATCGACGATCTGGCAGACCAACTGTTGGGCCTTCGCACAATAGGAGATCCTGGCCTTTGGGACGGGAACAAAACAACGTTCAGACTATGGTGGGCGAAAATGAAGCTCTACCTAAAAGTCAAGAAGTTGGACCGTCGAGAAGAGACCTACGCAGTGGTCACCCATTTGATAAGCGATGCCGCCCCATTCGCTATCAAAATGCTCGAAGAATTTGGGGATAAGGACGTAGACGATTGGCCCTCGGTAGCCGAAATAGAAGCCGAGTTAACAACATACTTTGTCATAGGCACACTTCGCCACGAGGCATATAAAAAATTATTAAATTTAAAACAAACTGGTGACTTCACCACTTTCATGCGGGACTTTGCGGCGCTCTTCTCAGACACCAAATGCAGCAATGAAGAAGCAGTGCACCTGCTAAAAAGAGCGGTGCAATATAAAATCCACATCGAACACGAGTTGCATGGTGCAACACTTGACGATAATGACTACACAGGATTGGTCGCCGCATACACGGCGATCAACCAAAAGTTCGAAAGGATTGCCCTGGCCAGGCCCTCTATTGGCCCTTCTACTTCGCGTGCTCCTAGCGCTCGTCCTTTCGGCGCTCGTCCCCTTCCACGTCCCCCTGTGCCGGGACAACGATTTACTCCCACGGGTCTTCAACCCGGACAAGGAGCTCCTATGGAGATAGATCATCAAACCCCATGTACTCCGTCTGCCCCCGACAATCGAACCTGTTTTGGTTGCCAACGCAAAGGTCACATTTGGGCAATGTGTCCTACTAATCCTTCCCGCCGCCCCCACAACTGTGCATTGTACGAGGCACGAGAGGCTGTTTCCTCTCTCCCTCCACAGTACCCAGGGTACACTGCATCCTGGAACCCCCAACAGCAGCAAATTTCCACCCAGCCCCAGCTCCCAGCAGTGCAGTCCACAGTGTCCATGAACGCTCCCGCGGCCACTGCCCACCGACAAGCATGGATGACAGAAGAAGCCGAAGCATACTGGCGAGATAGGCTCGCAGTCGAAGCACGCGCTAAGGCGGGTTTTTAGTGCCAACTTCAGATATGAGGGTGTCTGAGGTCTCGGACAATGTTTCTTTTAATTCTTTTTCTACTTACGAAAATTCCATAAATACAAAAAATAGTGTTTCGGACTATATACCGGTTTCGGATGTTTTTGACTCATATTACGATGAACCTGAATGGGAAGAGCTTCCCCCTGTAATTAATTCTGTTGATTTGTCGTCCTCCTTTAATTATGAAGTGTTTGACATGCGAGAACTCGCCAAAATGGCTCAGAACGAAAACTATGAGCCTGTCTCGTTCCCATCACACAAACTGTCGTCTCGATATGGTAGCCCATCAGACGAATATTCCGCTGCGAAGTCTCAATTGAGCTCGGCCCCGGAAGAAAAACATTGGGTGCTTAATTTCGCACAATTACAAAAAAATACTTTAAATTATGAAACCCCTCAGCACATCCGAATGATGCCATATAAGACACGGCACTTACGAGAAAATGCTCTAGAAGTGGAGCTCAAACTACAAAGGAATGATCATTCTTCGGTCTGGGTGTCCGCTTTAGTCAACAGCGGTGCTACACATTGCTTTGTCGACCAAGGTTTCGTCATGGCCAATGCTATCGCCTGCGAAGAATTGGCCCGACCCATTGAAGTCTGGAATGCTGATGGATCCGCAAACGTGGGAAGAGGAATTACCCACGTATGTAATATACACGCTGAAATGAAAGATGGCAATGCCATAGTTTACTCTTTCCCTTTAACCTTATACGTGTCCAACCTAGCTACAAATGCGGTGTTCTTAGGATACGAATTCCTTAGTCAGTATAACCCCTCTATTGATTGGAGAAATCACACTATGACTTTTCCCCGTTACTCTGGTGTGAACTTGAACAAAATCTCTCTGGAAGAACAAAACCAAATAAAAACGGAAGTTCCTAGTGAATTTCACGACTTCCTAGATGTGTTCTTAGAACAGGAATCCACTAGAATGCTGTTGCGTAAGACTTGGGATCATGCAATTGATTTGCAGCCTGATTTTATACCCAAAAAGGGTCGTGTTATCCCAATGTCACAGACAGATTTATTAGAAATTTGCAAATTCCTTGACGGAGAACTCGAAAAAGGTTATATTCGACCTTCTAAGTCGCTCCAGACGGCGCCTGTATTCTTTATACCCAAAAAGGACGGAAAAAAGAGATTGGTAATGGATTACCGTTATCTGAATGAAGGAACGGTTACAAATGCTTACCCATTGCCTCGTATTGATCAACTGGTTGATCGGCTTCATGGTGCTGACATGTATACCATGCTGGATCTTCGTTGGGGTTATACCAATGTGCGCATGAAGGAGGGTGATGAGTGGAAAGGCACCTTCGTCATGCCTTTTGGGGCGTTTGAACCCCTGGTCATGTATTTTGGTTACAAGAACGCGCCTGCCACATTTCAGGCTATGATGGACGATCTATTCCATGATCGCTACGATGACACAGGTGCTTATCTGGACGATCTCATTATTTTCACTACTGGATTGTCTTGTGCTGAGCACGTGCAAAAGGTCCGAGAAGTGTTAACGGTTTTACGGGATAATGACCTTTATTGCAAACCCTCGAAATGTTTTTTCTTTCAATCCAAAGTCGACTATCTGGGTATGGTCGTATCTAAAGATGGGGTAGATATGCAACAAAACAAGACAAAAGCAATCGCGGAATGGCCCCAACCACAATCAGTAAAACAAGTCCAATCTTTTTTGGGACTTTGCAATTATTATAGATGTTTCATCGAGAATTTCGCGCACACTGCCAAACCCTTGACAGAATTGACAAAGAAAGACGTTCCATGGTCCTGGGGACCAACACAGGAGGAAGCCTATTTAACATTAAAAGAAAAATTCACGAAAGCCTCACTACTTGCATACCCAGATAGTACAAAAGAGTTACGGGTAGAAACCGATGCTTCAGACATCGCTACGGGAGCAGTGCTCTCAGTACACTGTGAAGATGGCCTCTGGAGGCCTTGCGCATTTATTTCACACTCGTTCAATGCCGCAGAACGAAATTACCTTATTTACGACAAAGAAATGGCCGCTATCATTCGCGCACTCAAAGAATGGCGTTATTATTTAATCGGAAGTCCAAGATTTGAAATCTGGACTGATCATAAGAATCTGGAGTATTGGAAAAAACCGCAAACTTTGTCGCCATGCCAAGCTCAATGGCATGCTACATTACAGGAATTTAACTATGTCTTAATCTATAAACCTGGTTCCACCAACGCAAGAGCAGATGCTCTGTCACGAAGACCAGATCACGGTGATGCGGTGCAAAACCTGAATGAAAACATCACGGTATTACCACTGCAGGTTATTATTAATGATGTACACCTCGATTCAACTTTCCTGGAGAAACTACAAAAAATGTCAAAAAGCATAAAAATACCTTTGTCTGTAACGTGCTGGTTCGACGAACAGCAGTCAGTATTTATTAACGACTCTAATCGCATCTTCGTACCTCCTGGTCTGAGAATAGAACTCCTCACTCTTTGTCATGATTCGCCAATTGCGGGACATGCTGGACAACAGCGCACTCTTTCCACGATCTCTCAGCACTTCTTCTGGCCTGAGATGAAAAAGGAAATTAATGAATACGTTGATCGTTGTCAAATTTGCGCACAATCCAAATCGTTATCTCGTCCTCCGGCAGGAAAACTCGCCCCTCTACCTATTCCCAAACATCCCTGGGAGGACATTTCTGTTGACTTTATATCTGGCTTCCCCGCAGTAAAAGGCATAGATGCCATCTGTGTGGTAGTAGATCGATTCTCAAAAGAAGTGGTGTTTACGCCATGTTCAAAATCCATTAACTCTAAAGAGCTGGCTATACTATTTAGAGATCATGTATGGTGTAAGCATGGACTTCCCAAAACAGTTGTGTCAGATCGAGGACCGCAATTCTCTTCAGCATTCACAACCGAGTTATGTAAATTACTAAAGATCGAGCAAAAACTCTCTACCGCTTATCATCCGCAAACAGACGGACAAACAGAGCATGTTAACAGGGATTTGGCACAATATCTGCGATGTTATGTCTCCAAGAATCAGGATTCTTGGCCAGAATACGTCAAAATGGCGGAGTTCGCTCACAACAATATGGTTACCCGTGCTACTGGTAGCATTCCCTTCGCAGTTACTCGGAATTACATGCCACGCATGGGCTTCGAACCAAGAAATGACACATCCATCGTGGGACGATTCAAAACAGAGTTAGGAAAAGCGCATGCCGAAGTAGAAAATGCCCTTCGTGCCAATGCAGAAAAAATGAAAGTGCAGGCTGAAAAGAAGAGATCGGTTGCACCGGAATACCGCAAGGGAGACTCCGTCTGGTTATCTACGGAACATTTGCAATTGCCTTACGCTTCCATGAAGCTTACTCAAAAATGGATCGGACCCTTTGAAGTTTTGAAAACTTTACCGAATACCGTCACGATCAAACTGCCAGCCAGAATAAAAATACATCCTACCGTCAATATATCGTGAGTCAAACCTTTTAAAAATCAGTTGCCAGGTCAACCCGTCAGCAAGCCTGATGCTGTACATATTGTACATATTTCCGAAGATGGATCCGAAGAATTTGAAGTCGAATCTATCCTTGACTCCTGCTCCACTAGATGTGGACTCTCTTATCTCGTCAAATGGAAAGGATATGACGTCAGTGATGCTACTTGGCAGCCGGCTGCTGATCTTATCAATGCTCCGCTGGCAATAAAGGAGTTTCATCGGAAAAACCCGGCTGCGCCTAGAAAAGTCCAAGGAGTAACTCTCCAAGAATTCGCATCGTTATTTTATGACTCTGGTTGATCTGGAATCTCAACCTAAAGACGGGGTAGTGTTGTAACTCTATTCAAACTCACCTCCTTTTTCTCATCACAATGGTGTGGCACACCGGCTTACATAATATGACATCACTGGTCTAGACCGATCACGTGACATGACATCATCGATGACGTCTTGGGTCTGGACCCCTTATCTCTTATCTATGACATCATTAGTCTGGACCACCTTATGGTAGACACATGTAGCTTACTAATGCCTCATGTATTTAATATAGTAGACAATATATAAACCAGGCCAAGAGTCGAGCTGTCCCCAGCTTTGACCTCTTGTGTCTTTGTGACCTAAGTCATGGTCCCCCACTCTTAGTCCTCTTTTTCTTGGTTAGTTGAGGCCGACGGTCGTGTCCTGTTAGGTCACTTCAAGAAGCCTGCCAAAAGTACTTCCACCAAAACAAGCAGGACAATGTTGAATAAGAATCCGGTCACAGGCCCCAGACGTTAAAGGTGTGAAGGTTGAGGGATGGGGTGTAGATGGTGTTTCTTGGAGCATGTAAACATTGGCATTCAGTCTAGTAAGTCTCGAAGGTGTCGAGGGTTCCACACTGTTGTTGGTCTTTGCTGTTTGAACTTCATCATGACACTTCTGCATGGCAGCCTCCATACAATCCTCAACTGCTACTTGTAGTATATCAAACCACTGTACAGCGAATCCGAGGCCCCGCCTGAAAGGCTCCTGTACAGCTTCATTCTAAGAGGCGATTAATGGGACAAAACATCTCTATATACTCAAAGCCCTTACATTCTTGCCAACCATCCGATAACCTCGTCGAACATAAAACATATGCAGTGCCGATGAGAGCGCGTTAATCGCGTCACATGACCGCTCAAACAAGCTGCGGTAGAATGTAAGTAGTTCAATGCCAGCAGCCATGCGGGGTTGAGATGGTGCTGTGGGGAAAAGGCCATAGTGAATAAGTACTTGAGGAATTGTGGAGCATTCGCAGCCCACGGCTTCCACAGAGGTAAAACCTGTGCATTGGTTCATTATTATACTCTGAGCGAGCACACTGAGTCATGACTTACAATCAAATAACAAGGCGAGAATTGTAGTAGACTTTGAACAGCAGTCACCGCTGCGGCGGCAAAGAGAGAGTGAGCTGGGAACCGGCAGAAGAGGCTTGCCGAGTGTTCGGGACATATAACTGAGGTATGGCGAGATAAGTGTTGGAATCAACGCTTGCCAATTTGCGCTCAATCATTGTGCTGGCGGGTCAGGGAGAACACGACGACCCAGTGTAACGATAGGATATTCCTCCAGGGTACAAGCAATATCATCATCCCCACCTATGTCACCATTACCAGGCATGTCATCATCCCTTGAGCTAAGATCATCGAGGGCAAGATTGCAACCATCGCCAGTCTGGAATTCATCTACAGGAGGAGCACTGACATTAGATGGCGGAAGTTGTGCCCTCCCTTCCAGCTCTTTGAGGCGGGAAAGTAAACGACGACGCTTGATTGCATGGCCTGCGATCTCAACTAACGTTTGCATTTTGGTTTTGTCTCAAGGGCGCTTGGGACTTTCAAAGTGGCGGCCAAGTCCCTTCGTAACCGACTGAGCAGCTCGTGTTGGACGTTTGGGAGCCATTGGGATGAATGAACATAGGGATATAAAATAAAATAAAACAAACGAACAAATAGAAGACTCAAAAGGTGCATGTGCGCACCGAGGTCCGCGCGTTGATGCAGAGAGGCTCGGGCGGGGCATTGAAGAGCGACATACGAGGCATATAGGATGTCCCATAGGGCCCACAATGAGCCAGATACGGTGCTATGAGGAGGCACAGGAGAGGTCCCATAGGACGATGAAGGAAGCGCCTACAGGGTCCCGTGGGAGATCAGGCCAAAATGTGAAGAGGAACAATGGTGGCTCGAACGAGGCCCATGAGGAAGCAGAAAATGGGGGGACCAGATGAGGATTACTGATGAGGCCTGGACGAGGTCTGAACGAGGTTCATATGAGCGCTAGGTACTATTTAGGAGAAGAGGCACCGACGAGGCTGGATCAAAGAGACCCATTGCCACCTACAAAGGAAACTGGTCTCTCAGACTACTATTGCCTCCGAAAAGTGCTCCCTGAGGTGTCCTCCCAACGACTACACGAGGACCACCGTGACTGAGGCCCCACTAACTCCTCTTAAGAAGCACATCTGCATGAGCGATCATCCGAAGGGCATTTGTGTGTTCCCACGATGTCACCTTCCTGCCTTGATCAGCTGCCCCTTCCACACACACGCGCTCCCTCGCCAACGAGCGCATCGACGACACGATGACCACGACAAGTGCATGCCATTGAATGCAGCCTGACGCGTCAATGGACGGACGATTCAACGACGGGCACGCACCACAACAACGATCATGACGACTGCGAAGTTCCGTCGAGCGCGTCCATGGACACGGCAACGTGGGCATGCAGACGACGCAACGACGACGCCAAAAACGACGACTGCGTTCCGTCGAACGCGTCAACGAACACGAGGAGGCCCACGCGGGCGACGCGACGATGACCACGACGATGACTGCGTTCTGTCGAACCCGTCAATGGACACAGCGATCGGGACGTGGACGATGGGGCGACGACGACCGCGTTCTGTCAAACGTGTCAACGGACAAGAGGACGGGCACGCGGATGACGCGACGATGATGGCGACGACAACCGTCCAACGACTCGACAGACACAGGGACCGGCATGCGGATTATGGGCTGACGGCGACGACGACGAAGACTGCGTTCTGTCGAATGCGTCAATGGACACGAGGACGGGCACGCGGGCGATGGGACGATGACGACGACGCTTCAAGATATCTAAAGACACACCCGCCACTTCTTCCGACATGCAAGGCCCGCCCTCCGAGCTGACAGCGGCAGACGCTCTGCCCCTCCCCCCCCCGCTACAATCTAAAGCAAGGTAATACATGTCACCAGTATGTTCGGGAGGGTATGTATTCGAATGGGAATGATCAAGGATGATGGTAAGCCTAGCAACCTCGCAATAGGAGTGAGAAATCAAACGATCCACACTGCATTCAAGGGGCTCGGCGAGCATGCCGAGATGCAAAAGGTGCTCACTTGTACAGCACAGCAACCCAGCGGGACAGACGAAAAGCACCTGGGGTGGACACAGTGAGCATTAATACGACAGAAGACCGGCTCTGGAGATAAGTGGTATAGCTCCAGAGACAATCCTCCGTCGTGTTAATGCACACATACAGTATGGCTTCCGACAGTGGAATCAACAAAGAAAACAGCTTTCCTGTGACCAAAACAGACATCAAGGCCAAATCTTTGCAAGAGGACCACGAGCACATGCATATCATCTGATCCTTTACACCCTTACTTCCAATCAGCTTCTTCGCGGCGAGATCAAAGATCACATTATGACCAAAGGTTGCCGTAAGTGACACCCATCTACTATTAGTTAGCTTTCATTGTCTCATAAACGATGCACACGAGGCAGAACCTCACAGAGGACGACCACATCACAAGATGTGTTTCATTTGTGCAACATCAACCAATGAAACTTCATTGAGTTACCGCTGACGAAATGGCGGGAATACCAATTCATCCCCGACTGACACACTGACAGAGTCAACTACAGGATTCGTCAACAGTTGGATATGAAAGAAGTGGAATGGATACTGACATAAAGCTTGTGGGGACGCAAAATCAGCAACCTTCAATATCGTGGATGCAAACACGACCCAGACCGCATGTGAGGATCTCGGGACGAAATATTATTTAATAACCCGGAGGAGCACTGTCGATTCAGTGTCGAACGTTGGAAGTTTGCTTTTTCATGAAGTAGATGAGCTTCGGTAGATGACGGTCCGCGCTGGGAAAGGCCGAGTCTTAAACTTTCGTCAACCTATTGTCATGGTCGCGTGGTCTTGTTTCAGGGCATTAACACCAGACTTCAAGCGGTCGGACGACTTACCTGTATGAACAGTAGAGGACACCAATACTTTCACCTTGACCTTGGAGGGATAAAGTCTACATGGCACCAACAGCACCATCTACGCCGTGGCTGGAAATCCTTTCTGATCTGCCAGTTAAATCAACATATAGCTGATCCTGGTCAAGTGGTCCATCAAGCCTACGTTATTTTCAGCCGTCGAAAACCCCAGGACGGCAATACGAGTCTAGCTAGCACACATTTTGGTTCCAGTCCTTGACTGCTGTTTCCGACAGGTCGTCGGCAATGAGTTTGAACATTGCAGAAAAGAAGGCACAGCACTGGATTGTATACCGCGCAGCTGAACTTCATTCTCCGGATAGCAGCGGGGGTGTCGTCGCGAAATGGAAATTCAGACACGTCCGCTGAAGGCCGGAGGTTCATGTATAACAACAAGACGCCCTTGTGAGCGAGCTGGTAGCAAGTGGGAAATGTACCTCTAAGATGGTGCGCGTCATTCCTGTCCCCGAGCTCGTCGGCTCTGTTCAAGATATCGGTAGAATGCATCGACTGCAGCACTTGATAGGGACATGTCAACGCATACAGTAGCCCTTGTTTTTAGTGAGGCCGGAAGGAGCGGGATCAAAGACACTGATTCAACAACATGAAGGTACTTGTCGTCCAAGCGCCCGTTTGATAGCCCAATGATGGTGTTCAAGATATGGCCACCGTGACAGTGCATAATCGATTTGAGGTAGCCAATAGTCCTACCGAGCCCGCCTTTCCATATCGCGCTGCACTTGACGGTCAAAATCAATAACTACTTGGTGAGATATGTGAACGAGTGTTGAACTTGTGGCCCCCAGTTGCGATTGAGCACGTGCGTCCGTGGGAAATATGTACCACAAATAGATCTAAGGATGAGATTCAGGCCGTCGCTTCGGAAGAGCCGCAGCGGTAAAGGGCGCCGCGAGGACGGCGTCACAGTATACGGCGGGGCCGGAAGCCTGATTTCATTGACGTTCAGCTTGGAGTATGGCTCGTTATCGTCTTCCACGTCAGTCCGCCGTCTCATCCTCTGCTGGCACACCCACCCCTGGTAACTTGAACACCCAGGTATGCATTCTGCGTCACTGCACTGCTACTACTTAGTACTCGGATAGACGTCCGGGTCGACGTCAGCGACGGACCCGACACCAGCGTTATCTTCTACATCGTCCACAAGCAACAGTCTTGGCAGCTCTACAGTCCAATCGCCCCATTTTTCTGCGACTTCGACTCGGAGCTCGACGGAATCGACAAGGTGACGCCGACCACCGTTTCACATATTACAATACTTATTCGTTGCTACAAGCATATCGCACCCCACACTCACCTCTACGACCACGAGCGACTACACGAGCACTACGACCGAGTTGACTTCAAGCCATTTCACGACTCCGACCTCATCGTCTACTTCTGCCTCATCCAATTCTTTCCTGACATCGTCACCCCCACCGCCTTCGAGCACCATAACGCCTCCTGCTGCATCGACCTTACAGCACGGCATACAGACATCCTTCACTTCTTCGTTCACAATCTATGTCAACGGATCCCCTTCTATTGTACGTTTTTTTTTCTTGTTTTCCAATACTATTTAAACTTTATCCATAGAGCCCAACCGCTATTCCGACAACGATATCTCAGTCCTCGATTCCGTCTTCTTCCACACGCGGTGCTATCATTGGCGGTGCCGCAGCAGGCGGCGCGGCACTCATCATAATCATTTTATCCATTGCCTTTTATGCACGCCGAAAGCGCTTCAAGAGGCTCGACTTTATCAACCGCATTACCCACAAACGACAACAAGCTTACACCCGAGCCAACTTGTTGGAGGGCGAAGACATTGATCCCCCGCCACGCCGGTACACTGATTACGAGACGCCCTGGGACGGGCGCATCGGTACTGTCAGAGAGAATCTGAGTTTGTCATCCCCTCCTGCGTACGAGAACGCGCGACTTATGGACCCGTTTGCACGGGACGATGTCGACCTCGGCCACATTGTGGATAACGTTATGAGTCCGCCTGTTGAGAATAGAACTGGAATGGCAACAGCAGCCCATTTTTCTGGAGGATCGGTCTCATCAATATACCGCGAGTCCGTAGCAGATACGGATGTGCCAGTGCATTCGAGGACGGTGTCAAATGCGTCCAACGCAGCCTTGTTGGATGCTACCGCCCTATCCACGGGACCCGTGCGACCGAGTCCCTTGGCGCAGAACAACGTTCCTCCATAAAAGCGCCGATCTTGGTCCCCGTTCTAATGCTCATATGTCGCTCCATCTTGTGAGTTTTTGTTATTCTTCTCATCATTGCAACTGTCCGCTAAGCTGAAAACATCGCAGTTTTTTTATGTTGGTTTTTTTATGTTGTTGCACCAACGTCTCGTTTATCTGTTGTCTGTTGTCCATTGTGCATGACTTCGATGACACTCTTCTACTCCGGTTTTCCCGAAAACTCTGTTCTGCTGCTGGCTTCGTTCTGCTATCCTACACTTCTTCGTTCTTGCCCAAAACATTTGTCATTGACATATGTACGGGCGATTTTCGGACGCTATTGGACGCTTCTTTTTTGACTTATTCGAGGACAAGTGCACATATATGTGCTCACACTGCATACACATAGATCCTTGCAATACTTACATATCACTTTTTGCAGTCATGCCGGGATCTCGGCGCAGATGGTAAATGGGTCGCCTCCAGCGCAGTTTGGTTGCGGCAACTGAACCCTATCCTAAAAAAAGTCATATTCCGATGTCGCTACGATTCCGAAAGCCTATATCAGTAAGGAAATGTCACGACTTGCTGACCACGCATTATCGGATGATAGGTTCAGGCATGACCGCATTATTTAGTTGCCGCGAAGAAATCGACGAACACGAGGCAGCCGCGCTTATAAGATAGACACTCACCCGTAGCAGTCACAGGCCCTCTCTTGCTCCACTGCACTAGTATTCGCCGTGTCACTATGTCTGGTCGAATAGGATTCTGACAGAATCAAAAAAGGTATTTCGTTCACCTTGCGGAGATAACACTGTCAATTCCAACGACAAACAAATGCTCGCCGCTGAAGAATTGGCTACCGCACAGCTCGAGGAGAGTGGGGAGATGGATCTCATGGACGATGCAGCTTCCCTTGGCCAACAGAGCGAAATTTCTTCAGTCGCTCCCTCCGATCAGACGGAACCCGCGCCAAAAGGTGTGGGTTTCTTTTATTTTGGAGGCAAGTGCAGCGGATGACGGATCATTAGTGGAAGAGTCACTATCTTGCGCCGAGTCAGCTTCTACTTTTGCAGAATCTGAGGAGATAAGGGGGAAGGACCACACGAATAAGCCCGCTTTTGTGGAGCTACAGTCAGTCGTTTGTATATCCACTCTGATCGGTCAGGCGGGCCCGAAAGGTGTGTTTCTTTTGATGTTCACGGCATGTGCAGGAAGGTGACGGGTCTACCAGTGGAGGAGCTCCACTCTTGCGCTAAATCATCATTCGCAAAGTTTAAGGAACGAAAAGAGACGAACTACATCGACGAAGCTATTTTTTTTGAGCGACAAGCGTTGGATATTTGCTCAACCCGGGGCCCACAACGGGGAATCACGCTATTTCGGCTTACTTCTTATCTTGAAGAGCGCTACGAGCAATCAAAGGATGCGACGGATCTCAACGAGGCCATCTCCCTCCTACGACAAGGACTTGACTTCAACCCACCGGGCCACAGTTGTATATGTTTCTTTAACAACCTTGCATCTTATCTCTCCTCCCGCTACGAACATTTTGGGGACGTGGCGGACCTGAACGAGGCCATCGTGGCCGGGCGGCAAATTGTTGAACGTCGCCCGCCAGGGCATCGCAAACGTGCAGACGTGTTGAGATCGCTTGCAAGCGTTTTCAAAACTCGATATGATCACCATGAAGACATCATGGACCTCAACGAGGCCATCGCTCTCAGGCAACAAGCACTCAAGCTTTACTCACCGGGGGATCCCGATCGTGGATCCTTTATTCCAAAAGTTGCATCCCTTCTCCACACTCGGTTCGAACAGCTGGGGGACATCATAGATATCAACGAGGCCGTCACGCTTATGAGAGAAAACCTCGAGCTTCTGTCTCTGGACCACCCTGACCGTTCGTCATCCTTGGACTACACTGCAACCTATCTCGTGAGTCGATTCAATATGCTCGAGGAGATAGAAGATCTGGATGAGGCCATCGCCCTCACGCGACAACAACTCGCTCTCTACTTGCCGGATGACCCAAGTCGAACAAATTGTTTGAACAACATAATAAATTGCCTCTCCGGTCGGTACCAGCGACTCGGGAATATGGCGGACTTCCATGAGGTTACAGTTCTCGAGAAACAAGCACTTGCGCTCTGTCCACCAGGGCATCCAGATCGTGTGATGCTCTTGAGCAGCATGGCAAATCATCTTATCGATAGTTATCCTCGGACCGGCGACATTGCGATTCTCAACCAGGCAATTGTCCTTGGACGACAAGTGCTCGAGCTTCACCCGCCAGGGCATCCAGATCGTGCAGAGTCTTTGCGATGTGTTGCAAAGAATCTCTTCTATTTGCACTGTGAACGTGGAGACGTGATGCACCTCAATGAAGCGATGATACTTGAGCAAGAGGCACTCGACCTTTACCCACCAGAGCAACCGCATCGTGCAATGCCATTAGCCAATATCGCAATCTATTTCTGCCGACGGTACACTCAGCTTGGAGACATGACAGACCTCAATAGAGCCATGATCCTCACACGACAAGCCCTCGACCTTTGCCCACAGAAAGCATCATTTTTGATCAACATGACAACCTGTCTCTTCGCTCGGTACAAACGACTCGGGGACATTATGGACCTCAATGAAGCTATCGTCGTTGGGCAACGAGCACTGGACATTTGCAAAACAGGCCATTCAGATCATGCAACCGCATTGATGAATATGGCAGCTTATCTCAGCTTACGATACAAAGAACTTGGGATTATGAAGGACCTTGATGAGGCCATTGTCTTCGGGAGACGCGCTCTCGAAGTTTGCCCATTGGGACGTACAGATCGTTCAGTGGGTTTAGGCAACGTGGCGAGTTATCTCTTACAACGACACGAGGAGCTCGAGGACATCACGGACCTCAACGAGGCCATTATTCTGGAGCAACAAGCCCTCGACCTTCGTCCGCCAGGGCATCCATATCGTGCAGTGTCTTTATACAACATGGGAAATCTTCTCTCTACTCGGTTTGATAGACTTCGGGACATGGCAGACCTGGATGAGTCTATCATCCTCATGCGACAATCACTCGACCTTCGTCCCTCTGGCCATGCTGACCGGTCACACTCTTTGCATAATCTTGCAAAAAAGCTTCGTGCTCGATTTTTGATAACGAACGTACCAGAAGAAAAGGAGGAGATTTTTCATATTTGTGTCGAGTTAGCCACTCTTCCACAACTTGTCTCGCATGAGGATCTCTTCTCTGCCAAATTTTGGGTCGAGGTGGCGGAGCAATTTCATCATACATCGATCCTCCCTGCATACGAAACATCCCTCCGGTTCCTAACTCAACATCTTGCGACTTTGCCGTGTCTCCCTCAGCATCTCAAAATCGTCAAGAACCTTGCGTCATCACTCGCTGTGGACGCCTTTTCTGCTGGTCTTCGTGGCCACTGTGTAGAAAAAGCGGTAGTGTTCCTAGAGCAGGGACGTGGCCTCTTTTGGAACCAACTTACTCGCCTCCACTCGCCTGTTGGAAAGGTCATTGCATCTGGCTTGGCAGGTCAGACTCTTGCAGAGGAGTTCTCCCGAGTTGCGACCCTCATTCGCGATGTGATTCATTCCAGTCATCAGGATCGGCATGGAAAGCTATGTGGTCTCAACCTCGATCTACAGAATGTGATCGGCAAAATCAGGAAGTTGCCTGGACAAACCCATTTCCTTCTCCCTTCTCCCTTCTCCGACCTCCGGCAGGCTGCTCGCGATGGACCGGTCATTATCGTGAATGCGAGCCAGTATACCTGCGACGCACTCGTCGTTTTCATCGATAGAGATCCGGTCCACATCCCACTGCAAGTGACACGCGCCCGTGTCAAAGACATGACAGACGAACTCCATTCGCTAACTTTGCGTGCGAAACGGGTGGATATGGAAAAAGAATTTGCCCGGTTCCTGCGAGACCTCTGGGATGAGGTTGTCTCTCCGATTGCCCATTCCCTCCAGACGACGGTTCCACTTGGCTCGCGTGTCGGGTGGTGCCCCACGGCCGAGTTCTCCCTCTTACCATTGCACGCGGCCGGCCCATATCGGACGAATCAACGGAATTTTTCTCGCTTGTATATTTCGTCTTATACTCCCACCCTGGGAGGCCTCATTCGTGCTAGACGCAGTGATCCGTCGACGATGGTACGATCCGAGTTTGAGTCCGGCGGGAAACACATTCTTGCCGTAGGCCAGGCCAACGGCAAGGGTGAACAGGAGCTCCTCTCCGTCGGCAGCGAGCTGGACATCCTTGACGAACGTTTGCAGGGTCTGGCCTTGATTACTCGTCTCGAAGGTGCAGAATCGGATATACAACGGGTCTCGGAGGAGTTGATGAAGAACGAATGGGTTCACTTTGCCTGTCACGGTGTTCCCAATCCGCACAGGCCATTCGAATCTGCCTTTGCGCTGCACGACGGCCGGTTTACGATCGAGCGCATCATGGAATAAGAATTGCGGAACCCAGAGTTTGCATACCTTTCTGCATGCCATACGACGGTTGGCGACGAGGACAGTCCGGATGAACTCATACACCTCGCGTCGACGATGCAATATAGTGGGTTTCGTTCTGTGATTGGGACGATGTGGGCGGTGGATGATGAGTATGCGAACAAGATCGCATCCACGTTTTACAGACATGTGGTTGACACATCGGGTCGTCTGGATTATACCCGCGCAGCGTTTGCACTGAACAAGACGATGAAGACAGTAGGTATAAGTGTGCCGCTTGATCAGCGCATATTGTATGTGCATATTGGTGCGTAGTGCTACTCCATGGCGGATGATATCTTATGCTAAGGTTCTTTGTATTCTGGTGAGGACTTCCTTACCGTAAAAAAGTCGTGTACGAGATCTCAATAAACTCTGAACCAGTGCTGCAATTCATGTCTCTTGACGATTTCGGACTGTTACTCGTTGGCCGTACTGGTGCGCACAGATAAGACTCATTAAGAAGAGAAGGAGCGGGTAGAATGCACCATGCCATGTAGGGGTGGGGTCTTGATAGGAAACGGTCTAGAATAGATGACACGCGGGAGAAGCTCCGCGGAAATCTACACAAGTGAGCTCGACTTTGGTGGGCATCTCGATTGGTTGGCTATTATGTATTTCGAATGGCGCGACGAAGAGTCCAGGCCTTTGCATCGGCCTCGCTGACCTTGATCCCTGTCCTACAGTTACTGGAAATACGTCACTTCAAGTTACAGGTGCGGAAATGAAGAAGCATTTGATAGGGTCCAGAGTCTCTTTCTGACTGCAGCGCAGTTACGAGAGGAAAGAAATGCGATCGTAGGTGACACTCTCAGGGCGAAGAAGTGGCTAGGGGAGAGTAAATAACGACTGTGAGGAATGGGAATCGATTTGAATCGGACTGCGTTCAACCACTCGTATACACGACCGCGGCGGAGGCGGACTTGGTGGTGGTAGGACGGGAATTTCTCGGCGATGCGGGAGACGCATCGCTAAACAGAAGCCTTGATAAGTTCTTCTGATCCCTGAGCACGTTTCTGAGGGTCCTACCAGTGTGGGGACCGAGCACTGTGCACTGACTGCCACTGGTGAGAGCCAGTCGTATGCCTACTAGGTACATACTTGTGTAGCAAATCAGAAGCTGAAACGATCGAATAGGGGTGTGAGAGTATTCCCAGGGCGAGTTTTACACCTGCCAGAATACGATCCTGCAGGATCGCACGGCGGTGGCGACTCGGCTGACTTCGTTCGCAGTGGAGCAAATGATCGCGATTCAGCAAAAGCCTCGGGTCGATCAGCAGTGTGCATGGCAAGACAGTATGTATCGCCCAATACGAGTGCGAGCTAGAAGTTACACCGTTGGCACATGGCTTAGCGAGGTCAAGCCATCATGATTCATGAAGGACACACAACCCACAAACCGTCAACCGTCGCAGCACCGTAGGAATCGAAGCCAATACTACTATTACCTCCGCGGGACTCGAGGGCCGTTGTACGGGGATGACGGTTTTGGCGTGGAGGCACCGGCAGGGTTGCCAACAGGAAGTTTACGGGAGAGCACCGCTTGGCAGGCTCTAAACTCAGTCTCCAACCGAGCACATTCGAAATTTTCCACTTGCAGTTCCTTCTCCAAGTCGCTTGACAAAGTCGTATGCGATGAAGAGCGCAATGATTCCCGAGCCAACACTGTTCCGCCGCCACTCCGAGGCAACCCCACGGTCAATTGATTCACTCCCAGTGGAACTTGTTTCTCGCATCCTGTGTTTCCTCGGACCGCGTGATGTCGTACACTTACGGTTGGTGAGAGTTAAACAAACTTTCGACTGTGCAGTTTTTTTTTTAATCTTGGCCGGCTTCACTGACGTTTCCTTGAACGTTTACCTCTATATGTATAGGTCTCAAAGCTATTTGGTGATATCACCCGTGGTCCCGTGATATGGAAAACGATCTACACGAATGCGTGTCTGCCTCGTCCACCCGGCCCGTTCCCTTGCCAGTCTCCTGGTTTTCTAGAGCGTACTCTGATACGTTCAGAGCGACTTTCAAAGTCCTGGACTACGCAGCCCATTCAGACAAGCTCAAATACGCAGATACGGCTCGAAGGGTCTTCGCTCGGAAATCCCCGGATCATCGGGGGAAGATGGCTTGTTACCTTTGAAGCCCATAGGCAGATCGTGTTCTACGACATTGAGACGTGCTGTCGCCATGTCCTCTGGGAAGGCTCTGGATTGGTCACATCCTGGGACGCATGCTCGGTCATGTCTGCCAGCGGACTTTTAGTTTATGTTGTGTTCCGCAAGAACGGTGCCAGTGAAGCTTGTAAAGTACCTTGGTAGGCGTCATGTTCAGTGTCACTGCTCTGTCCCATCGTAACTCATGGATCTACTTTATAGGAAACTTTTGGAATTTAGAGTGAACGAGGATACCGGTCTTCCCGCATATTCTGCTGTCCTGGACGTTCCTACGAGATATTATTGGCAGTCTGTCTGCTTCATTGCCGACAAAGCGCCTTTTCTCTATATCATGGGCCGGCACTTGATTTTCGATACTCGAACACGAATTTTCTATGAATTTCCCGAATTTGACTCTGAACTCGTGAGTATTCGTCGGACGTCACTCTCGACCGGTCGCTAACCACCAGAAAACCAGGATGGAATACATCCACATCAGTTTCTCATGACTCATCGCAGAGTCTTGCTCACAAACACGCACATAATCGTCGTCTCTTATCGTCTTCAGCAGCTTGGCGCGTCTACCTCCACGCTCCAGTCAACTCTCGTGCAGGCTTTTGTACTTCCTACTGACGCTCGCCCCACCATCAATGAAGCAACTGGTACTGGGACTCTCCGACTCTCCCACGAGGGTATCACCCCTGACCGACTTGCGAACCTTGTCTTGATCCGTAATTCGACCGTCGATCCCGTCACAGGCTCGACGAATGTGCGGTTCTTGAGACTTCAGCCCGAGGGTGACTACTTGTGTTTTTCTTCTGTCGACCTTGTGCTCCCTGCGAAGTATAAGTCGACAAAGGGAGGCACACAGGCGGTTTTGCCTGCGTCTATAAAGCTGACCAATGTGTTCAAGATTGAGAAGGGGGCGTACGATCCCTCCATGTCGCCTTGTGGATACTTGATCGAGGCGTCGGATGATGGTTACGTGCGGGGAAGCTGCCGGAGCCGCTTCCTGAATGACGATGGAGACCGGGACTCTGTTTCTTCTCAGTCCCCGTCGTTATCTTCCTTGCACTGGCCTCGGTTTACAAACTTTACGATCGACGCGACGGGGGACGAGTGCGTGGCTGTAGTTGGACGGCCCTTAGTACCGCGGTGGATCGAAGAGGAGAGCGAGAACGGGGAGGATGCCAGCACTGGAGATGGTCTACAGCCGACATTTTCGACATTGTCGTTTGACGGCGTCATGGGCCGGTTTTGTTACTTGAAGAGCGGGCACAATTGGCGGATGGACGGTTTTGTGGATGTCGTGGTTGCGGATATCAAGTAGACGGTGGTTTTCGCGGGCAGATGGGGAAAACGTAGATTTTCTAGTATATAATTTAGTTTGATGGTGCTATGACTTGATATGATACGTAGCGCGGCTTGATGCCAACTGCTTGATGCTGACTCAGTGAACAATTACATCTTTACCATTGATCACGGTCAGCGACAGCACACACAATTCCAAGCGACATTTGCATGTACGGCTCGAATCGGAGTAAGAGAATTGAACGGAATGGTCTGACCTCGAAGCCATGATGAATTCGTAGTACAGCATCTGGAATTGAGTCAACTTTTGTGCCACGAGTCACGACTCGCTCCTTGGCGGATTCGGAAACTGGTTTGTCGCATAACACTTCGTATCCGTCGCTGATATCGTCCATCATGACCATACATCACCGGGAAAATCTTAGCAAGATATTGCCATATTTCAATTATAATGGATCATAAACAGCAAAAAATGGGAGTATGTATCTGGGATTATAAGGGGAAGCGAAAACATCTTTCTATAGTATTCATAGTCTACATCAGTCCAAAATGGAGTCAGGCAGAGCTTCCTGCCTCACATGTGAAGCATGCAACCCTAGAGACCTATGCAGCCTGGGCCATCTACTCTGCCCTCAAAACCATGGATATCCCTTCAGAGGTTTCTGCACTGACAACAGGAGGCACTCCAGTGGCAATGTATGCACCAGATGGGAAAGTGCTTTCCAAAGGAGTTGTTGCACTTGACAAGCCAGCCATGTTCAATGGTGTCAAAGTCACAAAGTCTCAGGTTGTCATGACTGTCTTGAAGGAGGTACTTGTTTCAGGATATCTTATCTCAGGCTCTTTGCTTCGGTCTGGCTGTCCAACACCTCTTTTCCTCCTTTTGCCAAAATTAATATTCTGCAGGCTTGCAAGTCACAACATTGTTGCCTCTGTTGGAAGATCCACTTGCAAGGATGACTCATCCTCTAGTGACATGTTTCCATCAGATTCAGAAGAAATGGAGATCACCACAGTGGAGCAACCCATCTCTCACTCTTCTCCTGACCACAGTGCTTAGAAAGCCATCACTCAGCTCCTGCTAGACATCCAGAATTTTGATGTGGACTGCTTGACAAAGGTTTGGACTTGTGTCATTGATGACATCTGGCATTTGTTTCATCAGTTCCCCATCTCCATGAATCATGGACTCCAATGCCCCTTTGCTTGTGCTCTGAGTGCTGCCATCTTCCTCACAGACCAGGAGAACAAGCATGCAGTGGAGCAAGTCCTGAAAAAACAGCAAACTACATACCATGCCAAGATGCAGTCAAAGCCTGATTGGGTTCTCACTCATGTTCAATGCTATGTTCCCCCACCTGAGATTTTGTATAGCAGAATTGCATCAGTCCTCACCACTTATGGGCTGTTATGATTGGCCCCTTTTTCTCTTTGTTTTCACCTCTCCCAGCATTGTATTACTTAAAACACACACAGCCCTTTGATTAGTCATTGTTATGGCTGTGCACTTCTCTTATCTTCTATGCTGACTCAGATATTCTGCAACATTCCATATAGTTCTATCATGCACAGCTTTCTGACTCGTTTCATGCTGCATATGACTTGTTTCCCTTATCTCCAGATTACCGCTTTTGGATTCCTCTCTTATTGCACTGTAGCACCACTTGGTCTGGCACAGGACTCATACATATAAATAGGGTATAGCACAAGCCATGTATCTCCAGCTTGAGCCTACTCGAGATAGCAATCTATTGCATCTTTGACCCTCTCGCTCCTCTCTGCTCTCCCTTCAAACCACTTGGCCTTGCAGCATCTTCGCTCGAGGATACTCTACCTTCGTCTTCAAAGTCGCTACATACTCACCAAGGCAGAGTAGTGACTAGTCTCTGTGCATTGCACTCAGGACCTACATCTCTTGTCTTCACCTCACAGCTTTAGGTTGCGCATCAAGTCTATAGCTGACGCTACCCACACCTGTCATAATGAAAGGCTCAAGCTCCTCGAACGCGACTACCACTGTTGTAGCTCGCAGCCATTTCGGCCCCTCCATCACCTTTGAAGCAGTGCCCCTGCCTACCACCACCACCCATCGCAACTTCCTCCTCTTGGAGGTCTACTACGCTCCCTAGCCCCAGCTCTGGAACTACCATGCCCCCTTCACCACCCAGCCCCAACCCTGTGCCCCCTATGTCTTTCAAACCCACTGAACTCTGCCTCACCCAACCCAAGGCCTTCTCAGGCAAACAATGTGATGCTGTGCCCTGGCTTCGCTCAGTACAATGGTACCTCACTGTAAATGTCAACGTCTACTCCACAGATGAAAAGAAGATAGGTTTCACCCTGTCATTTATGAATGATGGAAGTGCCCTCACTTGGGCAGATACCTTCATGGAAGAAAGCATACAAGGCACCAATATGACCCTTGGGTCTTGGGATGAGTTCATCAAGAAATTTAAAGCTCACTTTGAGAGCTCTAACACTGCTGCCAATGCTTTGACCTGGTTAGCCACCTATCATATCAACGAGTGACACAATGGGACCTTCCAACCCTCCCTCAGTCAGTACATCCCAGAGTTCTGCAACCAGGTCAGCCTTGCAGGGCTAAATGAGGCAGCCAACATCTGCCATTACTTCTCAATGGGTATTCCCCCTTCGCTCTCTGAAAAGGTGTACCTTATGGACACCATTTCCACTACTATTGATGATTGGATCAAAAATGCCTCTTGTCTCGATGACCAGCACAAATGTGCTAATCTTGTTGCCCATCAGCACAAGCATTCCTCGACCCCCACCTTCATCCCTCACCCCACACAGCCCACTCATGACAAAGACCCCAACACCATGGATGTTGATGCCATTCACATCCCAAAACTTACACCTGAAGAATACAAGCATTGCTTCAAACAAGGACTCTGCCTCTGCTGCAGAAAGGCAGGCCACTTTTCCAATAAGTGCCCCACATTCAAAGACCTTCCCCCATGCCCTAAAGCTGACTGAAAGGTTGCCAAAGCTGAAGAAGAGATACCGCTTAATGGATGAGGATGACAATGAAGAAATCCATGTGGAAGCAGTAGAGGTTAAGGATTTTTGAAAGGGAGGACTCCTTCGATGCAAGTACATACCTCCCCAATGTTTCATTTCCTGTGTGCCTGTACTAGTATCCACATCAAATAGAGCTATGTGTATTCCCATCCAGCTCATGGTACCCTCGCACACCATGAAAGTTATCAACTCCCCAGCTCTTATTGACTCAGGAGCAGAAATCTCTTGTCTTGACTGGGCCTTCGCCCAAAAACACAAACTCCCTCACATCCACCTTGAATAACCAATCCATGTTTGCAACATGGATCAATCTGCAAATTTGAACAGAGACATCTTGTTCTCCACTAAACTCTATGTCTCTATCAGAGAAGGGGTTACTCAAAAGGTCCTCTTCTACCTTATGAACTGCAGCAAGGAAAACATCATCCTTGGCCTTTCCTGGCTTCACCTTACGAATCCCACTATTGATTGGGAAAAACAAACAATCTCTGTCCTGGGAATCCTCAACCAATCTGCGGACTTATACCATGCCTATGTCACTGATCAAAAGTGACACAATTCCCACTACCATGTCCCACCCCTCCAGGGTTTCGGGGAGACCTCGATTTGGTGTGTAAACATAACACCCGAAACCCACAAACACTTGCATGCATACCTGGATATCCAGTTGGAAAAGCAGTGGCAATACCAAATCCTCAGCCACTATTCTATCAACCATGTTACTTGAGGAGGATCATACATCTTGCCCTCTGCCACCATCACCCACTACTCTGATGCTACTAAGCTCGCAGAAAAGGCAGGAACCCAGATCCAGTACATCACTCTACCCCCTAAATACTCTGACTTCACCCAGGTCTTTGAAGAAAAAGACTGTGAGTTCCTTCCCCCATTTTGCCCCTATGATCATGAAATCAACCTTGATGACTCCTTCATCCCAAAGATTGGAAAAATCTATCCTCTGTCCCCTGAAGAACAAAAGGCAACTGAAGCCTTCCTAGATGAGAACCTTTGATCGGAGAAAATCTGGCTTTTCAAGTCTCCACAAGCCTCTCCTTTCTTCTTTATCAAAAATAAGGATGGCAAGTTCCATCCATGCCAAGACTACTGGTACTTGAATAAACACACCATCCGCGATGCATATCCCCTACCCCTTGTCTCTGACCTCATTAATAAGCTCAAAGGAGCTAATGTCTTCACTAAATTCAATGTTTGCTGGGGGTACAATAACATATGTATCAAGGATGGCCATAAATGGAAAGGTGCTTTCATCACCCACAAAGGCCTGTTCAAACCCATGGTCATATTCTTCAGCATGAACAACTCCCCCTCGACCTTCCAGCATTTCATGAATGATTTATTCCAAGATATGATCACTGAAGGATGGCTTGTTATCTATATGGATGACTTGCTCATCTTTTCCCCTGACAATGAGTCCCACACCGAATGCACCCACTGCATCCTCTAATGGATGATGGAGCTTGACCTCCATTTGTGCCTCAGCAAATGCAATTTTGCCACCTCCAAAGTCAAATACCTCGAAATGATTGTCAAACCAGGTGAACTTGCTATGGACCCTGTCAAACTTGACGGCATCACTTTCTGGCCAATTCTGAAGAAAGTCAAAGACATGCATTCCTTTCTTGGATTCATAAACTTTTACTAGTGTTTCATCCCCTCATATTCTGATATCGCTCACCCACTTATCGACCTCATGAAGAAAACCACTGCATGGCTCCAGACATCCCAGTGCCAAACCTCCTTTGACGAGCTTAAAAAGCTCTTTCTCTCATGACTGATCCTTCATCTCCTGGACCTCTCCAGACCCTTCGCTGTAGCCACTGATGCATCATGTGATGCCACTGGCACTATCCTTCTACAGACTGATTTGAATGGGGATTGGCACCCCTGTTCCTATCTCTTGCAATCAGCAGAGCGAAACTATGACATCTTTGACTGCGAACTTCTGGCCATCATCCATGCCCTCAAATCCTGGTGGCACTACCTCTGCAGTTCCCAGTTCTCCGTACAGGTCTTCACTGACCATAAAAACCTGATGTACTTCCATCAACCCCAAAACCTTAACCACTACCAGGTGCATTAGCTCTTTGATCTTGCAGATTTTGATCTCAAGATAACCCATGTTCCTGGCTCTTTACTCTCTGATTCTAATGCCCTCTCCTGCCAACCTGACCAACTCTCATCTGAATCAGATAACCAAGCTGTTACCCTCCTCCCAGACATCCTCTTCATCCACATCGTTGACTCTGTATTGGCCACTGCCATTCAGAAACACTCAACAACTGATGACCTCATCACCTGCCTTCATGCCAATCTCGAAGGACCAGTTACTGCTCCCAACCTCCGACACCACCTCTCCAACTGGCGATTCAAAGAAAACCTCCTCTGTTATTCCAATCATGTCTATGTCCCCAAGCCTGATTGTTATGATCAGCCCCTTTTTCTCTTTCTTTGCTCTTGTTTCTTTCTATCTTGTATTACTTAAATGTGCATAGCCCTTCAATTAGTCAGCATTATGGCTGTGCATTTCCCTTATCTCTTATCTGTGACTCATACATTCCATCATGTTCTATGTAGTTCTATCACACACAGCCTTTTGACTCATTTCACACTGTGCATGACTCATTTCCCTTATCCTTATCTTTAGTTACTCCTTTCGGATTCCTCTCTTATTGACCTGTAGCACTGCTTGGTCTGTGCACAGGACTCTTACATATAAATAGGGCATAGTACAAGCAGTGTATCCTTAGCTTGAGCCTACTTGAGATAGCAATCTATTGCATCTTTGACTCTCTCGCTCCCCTCTGCTCTCCCCCTGAACCACTTGGCCTTGCAGCATCTTTACTCGAGGATAGTCAGTCTTCATCTTCAATGTCACTACATACTTGCCTAGGCAGAGTAGTGACTAGTCTCTATGCATTGTGCTCAGGAGTCAGGACCTATGCCCCTCATCTTCACCTTACAGCTTTAGGTTGCACATCGAGTCTATGGTGGACACTACCTGCACCTGTCGTAACACTGATCACATCACCATCATCACACAAGCGCATGACTACCCCTCCACTGGCCACCCCAGATACTTGAAAATGCGACAATTGGTCACCCATGATTTCTGGTGGCCCAGTCTTGCTACACAGGTTCAGCACTATGTTGATGGCTGTGCTATTTGTCAACAGAACAAGGACAACACTCACTCCACTGTTTCCCCACTCTCCCCTATCAAATCCCTCACCTCTTGACCCTTTTAGCAGCTCTTCTGTGACCTAATCACTGACCTGCCCTTGTCTGATGGCTTCGACAGCCCGTTGGTCATGGTCAACCATGGGCTTACTAAGGGGGTAATTCTCTGCCCCACTAAGAAACACATCACTGCTGAGAGTGTAGCAACCCTCTTTTTTCACAAAGTCTACCGTCATTGGGGCCTCTACGACAAAATTATCTCAGACCATGGCCCACAATTTGCATCAACCTTCACTCGAGAACTTGAGAAGCTCCTGAAATACGATCTCTCCCTGTCTACCACCTACCACCCCCAATCCGATGGTAAGACTGAACATGTTAACCAGAAAGTTGAAAAGTACCTCCGAATCTTCTGTGGCAACAACCCCACTGCATGGGCTGACCACATCACCCACGCTGAGTTCACACACAATCACCACCCTCACTCTGTCATGGCAAATTGCTGTTTTACCTCATGTATGGCTTCAAACCTCATGCCCTTTCCATGGTCCTTACAGAAACACCACTTCCAGCCTTAGAGAAATGCCTCAAGGCCTTATCCACAGTTGCCCTCATCAGGGTTTCTATCAGGACAATTCATGCCCACACCATTGGACACATTCATGACCTGGCCCACCAGCTAAGGTACCTAGAATTTGTCCAAGACATCAACCAATACCTCCAGGAAACCACCACAGTCAGGGTTCCCACCAATGTCACCATCTCCACTTACGTCATTCATTCCCCCTCCCCATTGCCCTCAGAGATCATCTGCGACTCCATCTCAGCAACCACTGGCACACCTAGTGCCTCATCATCCCCCCTCGATCTGATAGAAGCCCTTGCCATCAATGCCCTTCAGGCCCACTTTGATCAAATTCAGGAAGCAATGGTCCAATGCCGCATCCTTCAGGGAAACTTACCCTACCCCAGCAACCACCATCGGTACCACAATTCATGCTTCATATATCACAGGCTCAGGCACATCAGGATACACTATCTTCACTACACATGCCACTGTCACTCCCCTGGCCACACCCAGGCTGCCTGCCCTTTCTGCTGGAATCCTCTTCCTCATCTACCTCCTCCCACAGCTCCCATCAGTCCTGGGGTTCCTTTCAGTCTCACACCTTCCACACTTCCAGCTGCTCTCAGCGCTTTAACCATGCACTTCCAGTCCCTCCGCCTAGGTCCCCGCCAGCATTAGATGAGAATGATGACTTCCTCTTCAATTCCATCAGAGAAAGTAACATGTGTGGTTCACCAGTAGGATCTTGCAGAGGCTTATAAAAAAGTCTCACTAGGGTTTTGACCCTACTAAGGAGGTAATGTTACGATCGGCCCCTTTTTCTCTTTGTTTTTTCCTCTCCCAGCATTGTATTACTTAAAACGCACACAGCCCTTTGATTAGTCATTGTTATGGCTGTGCGCTTCTCTTATCTTCTATGTCAACTCAGATATTCTGCAACGTTCTATGTAGTTCTATCACACACAGCTTTCTGACTCATTTCACACTGTGTATGACTCATTCCCCTTATCTCCAGATTACCGCTTTTGGATTCCTCTCTTATCGCACTGTAGCACCACTTGGTCTGGTGCAGGACTCATACATATAAATAGGGTATAGCACAAGCCATGTATCACCAGCTTGGGCCTACTCGAGATAGTAATCTATTGCATCTTTGACCTTCTCACTCTCCTCTGCTCTCTCTTCAAACCACTTGGCCTTGCAGCATCTTTGCTCGAGGATACTCTACCTTCATCTTCAACATTGCTATATACTCACCAAGGCAGAGTAGTGACTAGTCTCTGTGCATTGCGCTCAGGACCTACACCTCTCATCTTCGCCTCGCAGCTTTAGGTTGTGCATTGAGTCTAGAGCTGATGCTACCCACACCTGTCATAACATGGGCCACTCAAGGATGCAACAACAGGAGAGCCTTTGTTCAACAGCAAAGCTCGAGATGTGATGAAGAACATACTTGAGCATGTCTAAGAAATATTATTCTGATCCACCAGATGTTGCTTTGTATTTCACAGCTGGGAAGGATAGCAATGGCCTCACCCTTTACTACTGCTGCCATGGCACTAATAATGTTGAGAGTGGAGTTCATCAGAACCTGATCTGACTACAGAGATTTAAACACCCTGGTAGACTATCAGACAAATAGTCTAGGAATCTCCAGTGTGTATCTTTCTGGGGGCAGGTTAAGTCTGATTCTATATTCAAGACTTACTAGGACTTTTGAGAATCTTGTAGCTGACACTAGGTCTAAAGAAAAGACTTGTATTTTTCCCTTCTTCTTGTGCTTATTGTGCTTCTATTCTAGAGTGCATCTCTGACACTCTTTTATACTCTACAGGACATGTTTGTACATATGTAGGAATCAGATATAACTAGAATATCAAATATGAGTGAAACAACATGTGTCAATGTGGATCAACATGTGCACATATAAAACAACATCTGTTTATGTGAGATAACAGATTGTCAGTATAGAATCCTAATCTATATAGTGTCTATGACAGCTGTCTTATGTCTAACAACAGGAGTTTGACATTCATCATCTGTCATCATATAACATTTCATGATCAACATATGATCGACACTTCTTGGACATTATTTGCAATATATCAGGAATCAATATGAATGTCAGGGTAACTGACTTCATTTGATAATCATGATTGACAGGTGTCAGGGATATGTCAATTCATGACTCATCTCAACTCATTAGTTGGTATTAGCTCGACTATGCTTAGTGCATGTAGCTGGTAATCATAGTTGGAATGTACCAACTTCAATACTTCTCACTAGCATGATTTGGATTCAGGATATCCTTTGAGACTAATTCTAAGACAGTTTGCCTTGAAACTATCAAAGGTAACATTCTTTGTGAAGATATCGATATCTGCAAGTTGATCATTAGTAGGAACATAGTATAACTCCACTTCATGATATTCTTGAACAGTTTCTCTAATATAGTGATATTGAATTGCTATATCTATGCTTTGATCTACCTTCCTGAGCGGGATTTGAAGCAAGAAACATTGCATCCTGATTATCACAGTTAAGCGGTAAGAGGTATGTGATCTCATGACCAATCTCGAAAAATAAATTTTGGATCCAAGCAAGTTGTTTGGCTGTTTCTGTCATAGCAATGTATTCTGCTTCAGTTGAAGAAAGAACAATGCACTTTTGTCTCCTTAAGAGCCAAGAGACAATACCATTGGCTAGAAAGATGCAATACCTGGTGGTGGATCTGCGACTTTCAATGTTTTATCCCCAGTCTGTATCACAGTAGGCTTTGAAACCATTTTCTGATCCTTTTCCATCATAGAGAATGGAAACATCTTTCATGTATGTGAGATACTAAACAATATAGAGGACACAATTCAAGTGATTCTCTGTAGGATTTGCAGAAAATTGTGACATCTCAATGACAGAGAATTTGTACCAAGCATGATGTAGAGGAGAGATCCAATGAAAGATTCATATTTTGAACAGAGCTGTTTGTTTAATTCTTTCTTCTTCTGCAGGTCATGGATTATATCCAGAAGGAAGTGGTGTTCTTGCAGGTTTGGAATTCTCTAGCTAAAATCGCTTGATGACTTTCTCAGCATACATAATTTGATCTAATCTTAGAGTTTGCTTGTGCCAATCTCTGGTAATCTGCATGCCTAAATATTCTTTTGTGGGTCCTAGATCTCTTGATTCCCATTTCTTCATAAAGTCTGATTTATGCATGAGAATGAGTTTCTTGTTGCTGCCCAGAAAGAGTGCATCATTGACATAGACAACAAAAATTATCTTGTCTTTGCCAATATGCTTGATGTAAACCCATCTTGAGTAATGATTTGTGTAGTGCTTGACTCCATTTCAGCGCTGCTTGTTTAAGGCCATAGATTGCCTTGTT
>JBBPUL010000081.1:0-43365 GCA_038094675.1 Spongispora temasekensis
TTGCCGCGGCCCGGCCTGAAAGCCCTGAGCCGGCCAAGCCGAGCCCCAAAAAGCCGGGCCGTGCCGGGCCGCATAAGGGGCTTGGTAGGGCTTGAGGCCCGGCCTGGGATTTTGAGAAGCCGTGAGCTGAGCCTGGCCGGGCCCCAGAAGCCCTGAAGCCGTGAGATTGTGGGGTCAGTTCCTGGTCGGGGAAAGCCGATACCTATAAATGGTATGTTAATATGAAAACTTTCTTTAAGTTTCAACCCCACGCATCACTTAATATTAAATGGCACCTACCGATATGTCTGACACTGAAGACCACCTCCACTGGCCCAAACGTGCCACAGTGCCCTCTGCACATGTCACATGCGCCAACATTGCTGCCGATTTGGAACTATCCTCCCACCAGCAGGCACAGGTATCAACGTGGCCACCTGCAGGTGGCTGCAGTGCTGGGCCCTGCATGAAACACAAAGTCACTGATGTCAAGGCTTCCACCGAACCCTCCTCCAGGTCTGAGGTTGAGGCCCCCCCCAAAAAAAAGAAAGGTAAGTCACTAAACTGAAATATCCAATTGATAACGAACTTGTGGCATTTCTAGGAAATCGGAAGAACCGCACTCAGTCAACTGCAGCCGATGTGTCTGATGGGCCGCTCGGACCAGATGGCCTACTCAAGGACATCGAGGTTATTGATGTGGATGGGCCAACCAAGAGGGGACGTGCTGAGTGCACCCAAGATATTGAAGCGCTCTTCACTGCTCCTTATTTAAAGGACGGTAAGAAGTACTGGGATTGTCATGCTTGCAGGTATGCTCCATTTCGTTTATTCCTTACTTTCTTTTGACTATGATAAACTAGTGAGCAACTTTAGAAGCACGTGCCTCTCATCAACGAAGCCACCACATTACGGCATCACCAGCAAGCTGCACACCAGGAAAAGTATCGACAATGGGCAGCTAAGAATGGCTTTGTGTCTATGCTGCCTGTAGACACCAAACGCCACTGAGAAGAAGAAGTGCATGTAAGCATCAGCCGGCAACCCTCCCTCGACAACCATCTCATGCCAGCAGATACGATTGTGCAGTATTCGGAGTCTGCCTTTCGTAACACTGCTATAGAGTGGCTCGTTGCAACCGACCAGGTAAGTAGATATACCGATGTTGTTTCACCTCCTAATGAACAATGTTTCAGCCTATTCACACAATGGAGCATCCAATGTTTCAAAAATTGCTCGATATCGTTTCACGGACCCCTAACAAGGTCAAGATACCTGGCCGCACCATGACGCATGATCTCATCATCAAAAAATTCAAGATCGATTTACTCTCACTCAAAAAGAAACTCTCTGTACGTGCTCACACCTCTGTGTAATGTTGATTATTCAACTGACATACAGCTTAAATAGAGCAAGGTTGTTCAAGGAGAGATCAATCTCACTTGCGACACATGGCAAGCGTCAAATAGTGATGCTTACTTTGCCGTCACTGCCTCTTGGATTGAAGAGGACTTGCCACAAGTGTGGACCCTTCGAACGGGCCTTGTGGCATTCGTCCAACTCAACACCTCACACAACGGAGTACGTCTTGGGCAGGCACTGTATAAAGCAGTCAAGCGCTTGGGTATTACACATAGGATACGTGTCTGATTACCATCTCTGCCCACATCTGAGCCTTCCAACTGGTATCAGATCAGATATGTCACTTGTGACAATGCATCCAATAATGATACAATAATGGCTGAGTTCAGCTGCCTTCTCATGTCAGAAACAGGTAAACCATTTGATGAGGGGAAGTGATGACTATGGTAAGCCATGTTGATGCCAGTGGCCACCTTATTCAACTCACATCATGTCTGTCACAGCTGTATGGCCCATGTTATCAATCTCACAACACAGGCATTCCTCTCAACTTACAACAAATCAAAATACTATGATCCGTCATGTCCTGAGGCCGATATTGTCATTTCCGACAACAATGGAGACAGTCGAGACCCAGTTGGCCTCATTTGTGCCATCTCTGTAAAGGTAAGTACCAGTACATCTAATTTGAGTCGAGACCCAGTTGGCCTCATTCGTGCTATGAGGTCAAATATCCTCATTTGAGAGGATCTGTCAGTCGCTAGTGAGATGGCAACATACACAAAATCAGACTCGGGCGATGACGGACTTGAGAAATGGATGACGAGTGGAATGGTGAGGTACTTGATGACGAGTAATTTGTTTTCAAATGTACCTACATAGTACATAATCATAATCTCTTGTTGCTCCTAGTTATCAAGTTGCAGTGTATCGAGACGCGGCTTGGGCCCTTGCTGGGGCTTTCGAGCCAGGCCGGGCCGTCTTTAGGGGCTTTAGGGGCTCAAAGCTCGGCTCGTGATTTTGCAGAGCCGCAGGCCCCCTAAGCCAAGCCCGAGCCGGGGCTTTCAGGCCAGGCCGGGCCGCGGCAACACTAATTCTACATTTTGAGGTGGACTCATACCACAAATACAAGTATGTTGTTGTCTTTTACAATGACTATACCAGAGTCCTCAGCTTGGGTCACTCCTGTCCAGTCCAAGGACCAGACTTTCTGAGTCACTAAACAGTTTGTTTCCTTTGTGTGTACTCAGTACAATGCACAAATCAAATCATGGAAAAGTGATGCTGGTGGAGAATATACCTCCAAAGCTTTCATTGAGTACATGCATGACAATGGAATTCATGTTCATCAGTCTGCCCCTTATGCTCACCAGCAAAATGGATGCACAGAACAGTTGATCAGAACACTGATGGACAAGGCACAAGCAATGCACTTACATGCTTGCCTACCACCATTTTCTCTGCCCTAACAATGCCCTTCACATGTTGGCACATGCAGTTTTCAATGAGAATCTCTTTTCTCAGTGCTCTAAGGCATCACCTCACAAACCAGTCAGTCATTCTGAGTGGCAATGCCCACATAATCATGCTGAAGATACCTCATGGGATCATACAGCCTCTGATAATGATAATGATTCAGATAATAAGCCTGTGTATGATCCTACAAGCCACTCTTACCAAGTCTCTAACTCCCCTCCTGTCTCTGAACCTGAGGATATTAACCATGGGGATCATCCTATCATGCCTCCACTGGCATCTCCATGAACACCTCCTCTATCACTCCCTCCTCCTACTCCCAGGACACCTCACAAATCCTCTTACCTGCATTGACTACTTCATCACCCTAGCAATATCTATGGTGAGGATCATCACCTGCTTGAGCAACTTCATGACTTTGAATGCAATATCCCTTGGAAGGACCCTGGCCCCTCCCAGCAGCCTACAATGCCACCTATTCCTAGTGGCATACCTCACTCCCCTTCTCCTTCTAAGAAAGATGTCAAATGCATTATTCAGAAAGGAGAAGATTCTTTGGTTGCTTTCTTGGCTTTAAAGGCCATCCCACTCTCAGATGATTCTTTTGTCAGTTATCTTAAAGCTTCTAGCCAATGAGTATAAACTCTGGCATGAAGTGTTATGACAGGTGCAGGTAGTATCAGCTGTACACTCGATGTGCAACCTAAAGCTGCGAGACAAAGATGAGGGGCATAGGTCCTGAGCACAATGCACAGAGACTAGTCACTACTCTACCTGGGCAAGTATGTAGCAATGTCGAGGATGAAGGTGGAGTATCCTCGAGCAAAGACGCTGTGAGGCCAAGTGGTTTGAAGGGAGAGCAAAGAGAAGCAAGAGGGTCAAAGATGCAATAGATTGCTATCTCGAGTAGGCTTAAGCTGGAGATACATCGCTTGTGCTACACCCTATTTATATGTAAGAGTCCTGCACACAGACCAAGCAGTGCTACAGCTTGATAAGAGAGGGATCCAAAAGGAGTAACTGGAGATAAGGAAAGATGAGTCATACACAGCATGAAACAAGTCAGAAGGCTGTGCATGATAGAAATACATGGAACACCGTGGAGTGTATAAGTCACAGATAAGAGATAAGGGAAATGCACAGCCGTAATGCTGATCAATTGAAGGGCTGTGCACATTTAAGTAATACAAAGCAAAAGAAAACAAGAATGAGGAGAAAGAAAGGGGCCAATCATAACATTACTCCCTTAGTAGGGTCAAAACCCTAGTGAGACTTTACTACAAGCCTCTACAAGACCCAACCGGTGATCCACACATGTTACTTTCTCCAATGGAGTCGAAGAGGAAGTCATCATCTACCATAGGTGGTGACTTAGGTGGAGGAATTGGAAGCACATGGCCAGAGCATGAGAATGGCTGGAAGTGTGGGAGGTGTGGAACTGAAAGGAACCCCAGGACTGATGGGAACTGCAGGAGGATGTGGATAAGGAGGAAGACCCTGGTGAGGAGCAATGGTTACAGAAGAGGCAGGCAACCTGGGTGTGACTGGGGGAGTGGTGGTGGCAGAAGGGACATGTGTAATGGGGGAAATGTACCCTGATATACCTGAGCCTGTGACATACAAAGCAAGAGTCGTGGTATCGATGGTGGTCACTGGGGCAGGGCAAGTCTCTCTGAAGGATGTAGCATTAGACCATTGCCTCTTGGATTTTGAAGTGACCTAACAAGGACACAACCATCAGCCTCTACTAATCACAAGAAAGGATGGACTAAAGATGGGGGACCATGACTTAGGTCACAAAGACACAAGAGGTCAAAGCTGGAGACAGCTCGACTCTTGGCCTGTCTTATATATTGTCTACTATATTAAATACATGAGGTATAACTAAACTACATGTGTATAACATGACTTGCATCGAAAAAGTCCTCCCTTTCAAAAATTCCTTATCCCCACTGCTTCTACATGAAGGTCTTCGTCATCATCTTCATCCATAAGACCTGGTACATCTTCTTCGGCTTTCGCGACCTTTCGGTCGGTTTTGGGGCGTGGGGGGAGATCTTTGAAAGTGGGGCACTTGTTGGAGAAGTGACCCGATTTTCTGCATCGGAGGCAGAGTCCTTGTTTGAAGCAGCATTCTCGCTCTTCAGGGGTAAGTTTAGGGATGCGGATGGCATCCACATCCATGGCGTTAGGGTCTTTGTCTCGTGGGGTCTGAGTGGGGCGAGGGACGAAGGTGGGGGTCGAGGAGTGCTTGTGCTGGCGGGCAACAAGCTTAGCACGTTTGTGCTGGTCGTCGAGGCGAGAGGCATTCTTGATCCAATCGTTGATGGTAGTGGGGACGGTGTCCATAAGGTACACTTTTTCCAAGAGTGGGGGGGGATGCTGGTGGAGAAGTAATGGCAGATGGTGGCTGCCTCGTTGAGCCCTGGTAGGCTGACCTGGTTGTAAAACTCGGAGATATACTGGTTGAGCGATGGTTGGAAAGTTCCGTTGCGTCATTCGTTGACGCAATAAGTGGCCAACCAAGTCAAAGTGTTGGCGGCGGTATTGGGACTTTCAAAGTGGGCCTTGAATTCTTTAACGAAGTCATCCCAGGACCCTAGGGCCATATTTGTTCCTCGCATGCTTTTCTCCATGAAGGTATCTGCCCATGTAAGGGCGTTCCCATCGTTCATGAATGATAGGGCGAAACCAATCTTCTTCTTATCCGTCGAGTAAATGTCGATGTTAATGGCGAGATACCGTAGGACCGAGCGAAGCCAGGGCATGGCATTGCGTTGTTTGCTGGTGAAGGCCTTGGGTTGGGTGAGGCGAAGTTCGGTGAGTTTTGAAGACATCGGGGATGGGGGACTGGGTGGCAAAGGGGGCGTAGTGGTTCCGGAGCTGGGACTAGGGGGCATAGTGGACCTCCAAGAGGGGGAGGTTATGAGGGGTGGTGGTGGTGGGCGGGGGTGCTGCTTCAAAGGTGACGGAGGGGCCAAAATCGCTGTGATCTACAATGACAGTAGTCGCGTTTGGAAGAGCTTGAGCCTTTTGTTACGACAGGCGTGGATAGCGTCAGCCGTAGACTCGATGCACAACCTAAAGCTGCAAGGCGAAGATGAGGGGCATAGGTCCTGAGCGCGATGCACAGAGACTGATCACTACTCCACCTAGGCGAGTATGTAGCGACATCGAAGACGAGGTCAGAGTATCCTCGAGCGAAGACGCTGCGAGGCCAAGTGGTTCTAAGGGAGAGCAGAGGGGAGCGAGAGGGTCAAAGATGCAATAGATTGCTATCTCGAGTAGGCTCAAGCTAAAGTTACAGGCTTGTGCTACACCTCTATATATACGTGCGGGGGACGTGCACGGACCAGGCCAAGTAGAGCCTCAAAGATGAATGAAGACATAAAGGGAAAGAGGATAAGCAACTATGAGTAATCCGCAGTATGAATGAGTAAGGAGAAGACTGCGGATTGGAAATAAGAAGCTAATATGCAGCAAAGAAGATCAGAAGAGAATGTGCTGTGGCACGAGGACTGTGGGAGCAGTAGAAGAGAAGCCCAGGTGAAATACCTAAGATAAGGATAAGCAACACGAGGTGTCGGAAGCAATAAGTGAAACAAGGAAGCGAAGAAGGCACTCGGTGCCAAAGGGAAGAGTCCAAGAGAGAAAAAGGTGGCATGAGCCAACAGTGAACCGGGGCAATACACAGTATTGGGGACCACAGGTCCAAGGGAAAGGTGATGGGTATACACCAGTAGGACAACCGGTGAAGCGTGGTCGAACCAGCAAGAACAGCTGGTGAGACATCTAGAGGCGCGATGAGAAGCGCTGCGGCTGGGACAAAAGAGAAAAGAATAGGGGCCATAGACCAATTGTAACAAAATTCCTTAATGGTCAGAGGAGCATTGGCAAGATCAGCAGCTGGCTGCCAAGTGGCGTCACTGACGTCATATCCTTTCCATTTGACTAAATATGAAAGTCCACATCGAGTGGATCGTGAATTGAGTATTGATTCCACCTCAAATTCTTCAGACCCATCTTCAGAGATATACACTGCATCAGGCTTGCTGACTGGTTGACCAGGCAATTGATCTTTAAATGGTTTTATGCGAGAGATATTGATGGTGGGGTGTATTTTTATTCTGGCCAGCAGTTTTAGTGTAACTGTGTTGGGCGAAGTTCTCAAAACTTTGAATGGACCGATCCATTTTTGAGTGAGCTTCACGGAAACATATGGTAACTGTAGATGTTCTGTAGATAATCAGACAGAATTGCCAAATTTATATTCTGGTGCAGCAGATCTCTTTTTCTCAGCCTGCACTTTCATCTTTTCTGCATTGATGTGAAGTGCATTTTCTACTTCAGCGTGTGCTTTTCCTAATTCAGTTTGGAATCGACCAGCGATGGAAGAATCATTTTTGATTTCAAATCCCATGTGCAGCATGTAATTTCTGGTTATGGCAAAGAAAATGCTACCAGTAGCATGTATTACAGTGTTATTATGTGCGAATTCAGCCATTTTAATGTATTCCAGCCAAGATTCCTGATTCTTGGATACGTAACAGCAGAGATATTGCACCAGATCTTGGTTTACTCTTTCCGTTTGTCCATCTGTTTGTGGATGATATGCGGTAGAGAGTTTTTGTTCAATCTTAAGCAACTTGCACAATTCTGTTGTGAAGGCTGAAGAGAATTGTGGGCCTCAATCTGATACCACTGTTTTGGGCAATCCATGCTTACACCATATATGATCTCTAAATAGGATAGCCAGCTCTTTGGAATTGATAGATTTAGAACATGGTGTAAACACCACTTCTTTTGAGAATCGATCCACCACTATGCAGATAGCATCTACACCATTTATGGTGGGGAAACCAGAGATGAAGTCAACTGAAATATCTTCCCAGGGATGTATAGGAATAGGTAATGGTGCAAGTTTTCCTGCCAGAGGTTGTGATAAAGTTTTAGACTATGCACAAATTTGACAATGATCAATGTAGTCATTAATTTCCTTTTTCATCTCAGGCCAGAAGAAGTGCTGAGAGATGGTAGATAGAGTATGTTGTTGTCCTACATGACCCACAATAGGTGAATCATGACAGAGCATAAGAAGTTCTATCCTCAGTCCTGGAGGCACGAAGACGCGGTTTGAATCATTGATAAATACAGATTGTTGTTCATCGAACCAGCATGTTACTGACGAGGGTATTTTTAGGTTTTTTGACATTTTCCGTAGTTTCTCCAGGAAAGGTGATTCTAAATGTACGTTGTTGATAATAACCTGTGGTGGTAGTACCATGATGTTTTCATTGAGGTTCTGCACTGCATCACCATGATCAGGTCATCTGGATAAAGCATTGGCTCTAGCGTTGGTCGATCCAGGTTTATAGATGAGAACATAGTTGAATTCCTGCAATGTAGCATGCCAATAAGCTTGGCGTGGCGATAGTGTTTGTGGTTTTTTCCAGTATTCTAAATTTTTGTGATCTGTCCAGATCTCAAATTGTGGACTTCCAATAAGGTAATGACGCCATTCTTTGAGTGCGCAAATGATAGCGGCCATTTCTTTATCATAAATAGGATAGTTCCTTTCTGCTGCATCGAAAGAATGCAAAATGAAGGCACAGGGTCTCCAGAGACCGTCTTCACAATGTACTGAGAGCACTGCTCCTGTGGCAATATCTGAGGCGTCCGTTTCTACTCTTAACTCTTTTGTGCTGTCTGGGTATGCGAGTAGAGGTGCTTTCGTGAATTTGTCTTTTAAAGTTAAATATGCTTCTTTTTGTGCTGGTCCCCAGGACCATGGGACATCTTTCTTGGTTAACTCCATCAAGGGTTTCGCCGTATGTGCAAAGTTTTCAATAAATCATCAATAATAATTACAAAGTCCCAAGAATGATTGAACCTGTTTTACTGACTGTGGTTGGGGCCACTCCACAATTGCTTTTGTTTTATTTTGTTGCATATCTACCCCGTCTTTAGATATGACCATACCCAGATAGTCAACAGTAGATTTAAACAAAAAACATTTTGAAGGCTTGCAAAAAAGGTTATTATCCCGTAAGACCTGCAACACTTCACGAACACGTTGGGCATGCTCAGCACGTGAGAGACCAGTCGTAAAGATAATAAGATCGTCGAGATAAGCACCAGTATTGTCATATTGATCATGAAACAAATCGTCCATCATAGCCTGAAAAGTAGCAGGTGCATTTTTGTAGCCAATAACCAGGGGTTCAAATGACCCAAAGGGAGTGACAAAAGCGCCTTTCCACTCATCACCCTCCTTTATACGTACATTGGTGTACCCTCAATGAAGATCCAGCGTGGTGAACATGTCAGCACCACAAAGCCAATCAACCAGTTGATCAATATGAGGCAATGGATAAGCATTTGTGATCGTTTCCTCGTTGAGGTAGCGATAGTCCATCACCAATTTCTTTTTTCCATCTTTTTTGGGTATAAAGAACACCAGCGCCATCTGAGGCGATTTGGAAGGTCGAATATAACCTTTTTCTAACTCTCCATCAAGGAACTTGCATATTTCCAATAAGTCGGTCTGTGACATTGGGATGATATGACCCTTTTTCGGAACAAAGTCGGGTTGCAAGTCGATTGCATGATCCCAAGTTTTTCTCAGTGGCATGCGCATTGATTCTTGTTTGGAAAACACTTCTAAGAAATCATGAAATTCCTCAGGAACCTCTGTTTTGATTTGTTTTTGTTCATCCAGTGATATCTCATTTATACCCACAGTGTCATAATGGTTAAAGGTCATTGTGTGATTCATCCAATCTATGGACGGGTTATACTGTTTAAGAAACTCATACCCTAAGAAAACTGCATTTGTAGCTAAATTGGATACATATAAAGTTAAAGGAAAAGCATAAGCAATCCTGTTGCCATCTGTCATTTCTGCATGCACGTGGCATACATGGGTAATTCCTCTTCCCACATTTGCTGATCCATCTGCATTCCTGACTTCGATGGGTCGAGCCAATTCTTCGCAAGCGATGGTATTGGCTGTGACAAAACCTTGGTCGACAAAACAGTGAGTAGCACTGCTGTCGACGAGAGCAGATACCCAGACCGAAGATTGGTTGTTCCTTCATAGTTTTAACTCCACTTCTAGAGCATTTTCGCGTAAGTGCCATGTCTTATATGGCATCATTCTGATATGTTGAGGAGTTTCATAAGTTACATCATTTTTTGTATTTGCATGAAATTAAGTACCCAATGTTTTTCTTCTGGGGCCGAGCTCAATTGAGACTTCACGGTGGAATATTCATCCAATGAGCTACCATATCGAGATGACAATTCATGAGAGGAGAACGAGACAGGCTCATAGTTTTCGTTCTGAGTCATTTTGGCAAGTTCTCACATATCAAACACTTTATAATTAAAAGAAAAGGACAAATCAACTGAATTAATTACAGGGGCTAATTCTTCCCATTCGGGCTCATCATAGTAAGTATCAAAAAGGTCAGAAACAGGTACATAGTCCGAAACACTATTTTTTGTATTTAAAGAATTTTTGTAAGTAGGAATATTACCAAAAGAAACATTGTCCAAGACCTCAGACACCCTCATATCTGAAGTTGGCATCAAAAACCTGCCTTAGCATGTGCTTCGACTGTGAGTCTATCTCGCCAGTATGCTTTGGCTTCTTTTGTCATCCAAGCTTGATGGTGAGCTGTTGCCGCTGGTTGTGGCGCTTGTGGGGGCAGGGGCGGAGCAGATGATTGCTGCTGTTGGGAGTGCCAGGATGCAGCAGGATACCCTGGGGCTTGAGGAGGGAGAGAGGAGATTGCCTCTCTGGCCTCATATAATGCACAATTACAGGGGTGGCGAGAAGGGTTTGTGGGACACATTGCCCAAATGTGTCCTTTCTGTTGGCAACTGAAACAGGTCTGATTGTCAGGGGCAGATGGTGTGCACAGGGTTTGATGATCTATCTCCATGGGGGCACCTTGTCCGGGTTGGATACCAGTTGGAGTAAATCTTTGTCCCAGCACAGGGACGAGGGAGAGGGCGAGCGCCAAAAGGTCGAGTGCTCGGGACATGAGGGGCAGCGGGGCCGATACTAGGCCTGGCCAAGGCGATCCTGTCGAACTTCTGATTGATGGCTGTGTATGCCTCAACCAGTTCTTTGAAGTCATCATCATCGAGCATGGCACCATGTAGCTCATGTTCGATGTGGATCTTGTATTGCACCACTCTTTTTAATAGGTGCACTGCTTCCTCATTACTGCATTTGGCGTCAGAAAATAATGCTGAAAAGTCCCGCATAAAGGTTGTGAAGTTGCCACTTTGCTTTAGATTAAGTAATTTCTTGTAGGCCTTGTGGTGAAGAGTGCCTATTACAAAATATGTTGTTATCTCGGTTTCTACTTCTGTTACCGAGGGCCAATCATCAACATCCTTATCTCCGAATTCTTCGAGCGCCTTGATGGTGAATGGAGCAGCATCGCCTACCAATCGGGTCACCACTGCATATGTCTCTTCTCTCTTGTCTAATTTCTTGACTTTGAGATAGAGCTTCATCTTTGCCCACCAAAATTGGAACATGCTTTTGTTTCCATCCCATACTCCAGGGTCTCCGATGGTCCTCTTGGCTCTGGTGGTCGAGTTGTAAGCTCGATAGTTGGTTGGTGAGATTGTCTATTTTCTGGTTCAAGCCTGACATTTTCATTGATTATAAAGGTGGTGGTGGCTGTGTAGGGGTTGGTGGAAGGAGGGATGGAACGGCGTGCATCAAAGAACAGTTGAAGGAGATGAGGGGGAACGTTTGCCGCTTCTAATTGAAAGTCAGTGTTGCCAGTCCAATTCCACTCAGGTTTAGGGGCAACCTTGTGAACAGCGAGAAATTCATAGCCAATGGTGCACATATACTAAAGAAAAGGAAACTCGCTTGCCACTACCACAAAAAGGGCTCCACAAGGGTTTCATCTCACGAGGATGAGTCTTGTATGCCGGCTCGGGACTGGAGAGTCGAGGGGGGGAACTGGGGAACTGCCTGGCTACAGCTGAAGATTTAGCTCTCTGAGGCTGCAAATCTCACAGAAAAAATCGTGATTCTGCTCCTTTGCACAGGGAGTACTGCTGCGCTGACCCACTATGCGCTGAGGGATTGATCTTTATTTCTTGGCAGATGAGCGTGTCTCCTCGAATGGAGTCGTAGCCTCATCAAAGCGAACCAAGTATTGCGTCAGATGAACGCAGCTCAAACAGTTTGATTTTGGAGTTGTTGTCTCCAAGCTATCATGAGGCAACTGCATTCCTAATAGAATGATGACCACTTCACGCCTATGGATCGGCTTTCTGACAATGAGTAACGACGACGAGCAGCTGCGCTTATGTAACCAGTGTGAAACAGAGGTGGACGTATGGGCAGCTTCGACCTAATGAAGTGACCTAACAAGGACATGACCGTCGGCCTCTACTAACCACAAGAAAGGATGGACTAAAGATGGGGGACCGTGACTTAGGTCACAAAGACACAAGAGGTCGAAGCTGGAGCCAGCTCGACTCTTGGCCTGTCTTATATATTGTCTACTATATTAAATACATGAGGTATGACTAAACTACATGTGTATAACATGAGGCAGTCTAGACTACTAACATCATAGATAAGAGATAAGGAGGTCCAGACTCCTGACATCATAGGTGATGTCATGTCACGTGATCAGTCTAGACCAGTGATGTTATATTACATAATGCGGTGTGCCACACCATTGTGATGGGAAAAAGGAGGCAAGTTTGAATATGGTTACAACAGATTTGGTCGAAGTAGGCCTGGAGGGTATCGATGGTGAGGGTTTCCATTGGGTTGAGGGGTGAGGATGAGGCACTAGGCATTCTGTTAACTGCAGGGATGGAATCATGGGTGATCTTGGAGGGTGAGGGGGAAGGAGGACGAATAGCATATCCTGAGATGGTGATATTGGTGGGGATGGAGACTGTGGTGGTTTTTTGGAGGTACCTGTTGATGTCTTGGACAAACTCGAGGTAACCAAGCTGGTAGACCAGCTCGTGGACATATCCAAGGGTCCTAGAGTGAATAGCCCAAATAGAGGCACCGATAAGGGAGATGCCATGATGGTCATTGTTAACAAAAGAGAAGAAGAGGTGGGGGAGGTACACTCTAACTGGAGATAGATCATGAACAAAAGAAAGAAGAGGGACAAGGGGTCTGTAAATATGGAGATCTCCGTGAATATGTGGGGATCAGTTAAGTACTCATGGAGTGCACTGCGCTCATCATTGGTGGGGTCTGAGGACTGAAGGGTGTGGACATGTAGGAGAATATCGACGGAAATTACTGGGGTCGGGGTGTTGGTTCAAGGACAGGGAGGGTATATAAAGTGCTAGGGCTAGGAGGTGCACTGTCTGTTGCCAATACCACAGCATCCTCATAATGAGGAGGGTCGGCCATCAGTGGAGAAGGGGTATACAGCGGTGAAGCAAAATGGTTCTCTGTAGGAGGTACTGAAAGGGACACAGAAGAGGGAGATGAGACAGATGAGGTAGAGACATTGGACATAAAAAATGAAGGGAAGAGGGGGTGAAGCAGGAGGTAAGCATTGTGGGGTAAGAAAGCTGTTGCTTTGAGGAAGGGAATGCTTTTGGGTAGAGGGTTTTATATTTCAGGAGGGCAGACTTGGCATTTTTCAAGTTCCGTTCTGAGACCCAGAAGTCTTCCTCGGCTGTGTACCCTTTCTATCAGATTAGGAACATGTGGGAGTGGGTTATTCCCCTATGGCATAGGACCTTCTTGATTTCATATTCCTTCTCTCCTTCTAGTATTAGCTTCAGGGGTGGAGCTGGGAAGTTTGGGCCGTGGATGTTGTTTTTGCAATAGGGTGATAAGAGGGAAGTGTAGAACATGGGGTGAATCTTTCATGTCACCAGTAGTCGGAGTCTGTATGTTAGGGGGGATAGAACATCTATGATAACGAAGGGTCCTTCCCTCTTGGGTGTGAATTTGGGGTTCATGATGCAGTGATTAAGGTTCTTTACCTCTAACCACACCTTGTCTCCCTTGGAGAAGGGGATAAATGAGCATTGTATTTGGGATGCCATTATCTGGCATGTGAGTTCAGCCAGTGCCTCATCCCTGGCTGTAGATAGGGCCTTGAGGTGTTCTTTTAGGGCCAGAAGCAGTGTTTCTGCAAGGACTGTGGGAAGAGCATGGGGTTTGAAGCTGTATATGAGGTAGAACGGCAATTTGCTGGTGACAGAGTGGGGGCGGTGGTTGTGTGTGAATTCCGCATGGGTAATGTGGTCAGCCCATGTGGTCGGGTTGCTACTGCAGAAGATCTGAAGGTATGTTTCAACTTCTTGGTTTACATGTTCAGTTTCTCTGTCTGATTGGGGGTGATAGGTGGTGGACAGGGAGAGGTCATACTTTAGAAGCTTTCCAAGCTTCCAAGCGAAGGTCAAGGTAAATTGTGGGCCACAGTCAGAGATGATTTTGTCATAGAGGACCCAATGATGGTAGACTTTGTGGAAAAAGAGGGTTGCTACACCCTCAGTGGTGATGTGTTTCTTGGTAGGGCAGAGAATTACCCCCTTAGTAAGCCCATGGTTGACCATGACAAACAGGCTATCAAATCCATTGGACAAGGGAAGGTCAGTGATAAGATCACAAGAGATCTGTTGGAACAGGTGCGAAGCGAGAGATTTGATGGGAGAGAGCAGGGGAACAGTGGGGTGGGTGTTTGTTTTGTTTTGCTGGCAAACAGTGCAACCTTTGATGTAATGGCAAACTTGAGTGGCAAGGCCAGGCCACCAAAAGTTGTGGGCGACAAGTTGGCAGGTTTTCAGGTATCTACAGTGTGAGATGGTCATGTGTGTATGTAATAATGTTGAGGCGATTGGGCTCTGGGACACAGACATGATCATTGTAACAGAGAAGATTCTCTTTGAATTGCCAGGTAGAGAGGCGGCTGTGGAGATTCAGGGTGGTGATGGGTCCTTTGAGGTCATTGTGGAGGTGGGTGATGAGCTCATTACCTGTGGATTTTTTCTGGATGGCTGTGGTGAGTACTGTGTCAAGGACTTGGACAAAGAGGGTTTCAGGGAGGAGAGTAATGGCCTAGTTATCTGATTCAGAGAAGAGGCAGTCGGGGTGATGGGAGAGAGCATCGGGGCCCAAGAGTAGAGACCCAGGGACATGTGTCATCTTAAAGTCAAAGTCTGCGAGGTCGAGAAGCCAATACACTTGTCAGCAGTTGAGGTTTTGTGGCTGACGGAAATATGTCAGGTTCTTGTGGTCAGTGAAGACCTGAACTGGGTATTGTGAGCCATGGAGGTAGTGGCACCATGACTTGAGAGCCCAGATAATAGCCAGGAGTTCTCGGTTGAAGATGTTGTAGTTTCATTCTGTTGGGGAGAATGACTGCGAAAGGTAGAAACAGGGGTGCCAATCCCTGTTTGAATCAGTCTGTAGGAGAATGGTGCTGGTGGCATCTCATGATGCATTGATGGCCACTGTGAAGGGTCTGGAGAGGTCTGGGAGGCAAAGGATGGGTTGTGAGAGGAAGAGCTTTTTGAGCTCATCGAAAGAGGTTTGGCATTGGGGTGTCCAAAGCCATGCAGTAGTTTTCTTTGTGAGGTCAATGAGTGGGTGGATGACATCGGAGTAGGAGGGTATGAAGTGCCAGTAGAAGTTTGCAAACCTGAGGAATGAGCGCATGTCTTTGACTTTTTTGGGGACCGGCCAGGAGATGATCCCGTCAAGTTTGATGGAGTCTATAGCGAGCTCATCAGGCTTGACAATCATACCAAGATATTTGACTTCGGAGGTGGTGAAACTTGCATTTGTTGAGGTGCAAGTGGAGATCTAGTTCCATCATTTGCTGGAGGATGTGGTGGGTATGTTCTGTGTGGGACTCGTTATTGGGTGAGAAGATGAGCAAGTCATCCATATAGATAATGAGCCACCCTTCAGCAATCATATCTCGGAATGAATCATTCATAAAGCACTGGAAGGTTGAGGGGGAGTTGTTCATGCCAAAGAACATGACCATAGGTTCAAAGAGGCCCTTGTAGGTAATGAAGGCACCTTTCCACTGATGGCCATCCTTGATGCATATGTTGTTGTACCCCTAGCAGACGTCGAATTTGGTAAAAACTTTGGCTCCTTTGAGCTTGTCGACAAGATTGGAAACAAGTGGTAGGGGGTAGGCATCATGGATGGTATGTTCATTTAAGTACCGATAGTCCTGGCATGGATGAAGCTTGCCATCTTTCTTTTTGATGAAGAAGAAAGGGGAGGCCTGCGGGGACTTAAAGGGATGGATTTTCCTGGAGTGAAGATTCTCATCTAGAAAGGCTTCGGTTGCTTTTTGTTCTTCTGGGGATAGGGGATAGATTTTCCTGATTTTTGGGACAAAGGATTTATTGAGGTTTATCTCATGGTCATAGAGTCGGGATGGGAGAAGGGACTCGCAGTCCTTTTTCTTGATGACTTTGGCAAAGTCTGAGTATTCCAGAGGCAGAGCAATGTCCTGGGTCTGGGTTCCTGCTTTTTCCACAAGTTTGGTGGCTTCATAATAATGGGCGATGGTGACAGAGGGCAGGATGTATGGTCCTCCTTGCATGATGCAGTCGATGAAATAGTGGCTAAGGGTCTGGTGTTGCCACTGTTTTCTGACTAGATGACCAGGTATGCGTGCAAGTGCCTATGGGTTTCGGGCATTGTATTGATGCATTGGATTGAAGTTTCCCCAAAGCCTTGAAGAGGTGGGGCATGGTAGTGGAAGTCATGTTGCTTTTGATCGGCAATATAGGCATGTATAGGTCTGTGGACTGATCGAGGACCTCAGAGATGGAGATGTTTGCTTTTCCCAATCAATTGTGGGATTAGTGAGACGAAGCCAGAAGAGGCCAAGGATGACATTTTCCTTTCTGCAGTTTATGAGGTAGAAGAGGACTTTTTGGGTAATCCCTTCTCTGACAGAGACATAGAGTTCAGTGAAGAACAAGATGTCTCTGTTTGAGTTCACAGATTGATCTACATTATGAATGCGGATTGGTTGTTCGAGGCAGGTGCAAGGGAGTTGGTGTTTTTGGGCAAAAGCCTAGTCAAGGCAGGAGATTTCTGCTCTAGAGTCAATGAGAGTAGGGGAGTCAATGACTTTTATAGTGTGCGAGGGTACCACAAGCTGGATGGGGATACACATAGCTCTATTTGATGTGGATACTAGTATAGGCACACAAGAAATGAAACATTGGGGAGGTACTTGTGTTGAAGAAGTCCTCCCTTTCAAAAATCCTTAACCCCCACTGCCTCTACATGGATTTCTTCATTGTCATCCTCATCCATGAGGCCTGGTATTTCTTCTTCAGTTTTAGCAACATTTCGGTCAGCTTTGGGGCATGGGGGAAGGTCCTTAAAAGTTGGGCACTTATTGGAAAAGTGACCTGATTTTCTGCAGTGAAGGCAGAGTCCTTGTTTGAAGCATCATTTGTGCTCTTCAGGGGTAAGTTTTGGAATGTGAATGGCATCCACATCCATGGCATTGGGGTCTTTGTTATAAGGGTTTTGCGTGGGGCAGGGGACGAAGGTGGGGGTCAAGGAGTGCTTGTGCTGGTGGGCAACAAGTTTAGCATGTTTGTGCTGGTTGTCGAAACAAGAGGCATTCTTGATCCAGTCATCAATAGTTGAGGAGACAGTGTCTATAAGGTACATCTTTTCTGAGAGTGATGGGGGAATGCCCATGGAGAAGTAGTGGCAGATCATTGCTGCCTCATTTAGCCTGCAAGGCTGACCTGGTTTCGGAACTCTGAGATGTACTGGCTGAGGGATGGTTGGAAAGTTCTGTCACATCGTTTGTTAATGTGATAGGTGGCCAACCAGGTCAAGGCATTGGCAGCAGTGTTGGGGCTCTCGAAGTGAGCCTTAAACTTCTTGATGAACTCATCCCAAGACCCTAGAGTCATGTTGGTTCCTCGCATGCTTTCTTCTGTGAAGGTGTCTGCCCAGATGAGACACCTTATCTATCAATCTCACTCCCACTGTCATCTTCTCCTGTTGCATTATTGCCACTCTCATTTCCACTTCCACCATCAACCTCACCACTTCTTCCACTAACTTTTTTATATGCAAGCTTAATTCCCTTCAAAATGGGCCATTTCCATTGAGTCCATCTGTGCTCAAGTTTTGCCAAGTCCTTCTCAGCTCCCCAAGCCTTTAACTCCTCCTTGTAAACCTCTTGCTGCAGCCAATTTCTCTCAAGGTGACCTTTCTCAGCATCTTTCCACTTAACTCTTGCTTTGCTCTGTTTTTCCCTTGTTCTCTGGTGCTCTTCCTTTACCAGCTCCTCTTCTTCAACAGCCTTTTCATGGTCAACAATGCATTGGTAAAACTCATCACCTGTCAAATATTTAGGTAATCCATCAAATTTTCTTTCTTCTTTTTCTTATTTTGCTCCTTTTCTTCCTGTGCTGCTAGCTGACTGTGCAAATGACTACAGTAAATTCCATTCAAGACATCTGCTACTTGCAAGCTAATGACTTCTGACTTGAGTCAATCCTCCCAGTTATATGATTGGTGAAGTACATCTTGATAAGCACCCTCTATGCTATCAGTGGGTTCTTGCTCAAGTAGTTCATGTCTTTGTTTATATGTAGGGGAGAACTGAAATGGAGTAAATGTTAGAAGGTGGTCATTTGCTGCAATCAGAGTTGGTTGGACAAGAAATGAAGCTGATATTTGTATAAGCACATTTCATGCTTCATCAGCAATGCAAGTCAAACTAGTAGCCAGTCCAGCTATAGGTAAAAGATGTCAGTTTGAAGTCATCATAATGACTTCTCTTACTTATAACTTGACATTACTGAGATAAGTGCTCGAATGGGGCTAGATTGTGAAATAGGTAGACATCCAACTGCTGATGTTTCCAAACTAGGAGCCATTTTGTCAAGCATAACAACACTTGAGTTAAATAGCCATACTCTAGTAACATGAAATGTGGTGTAGATTGTTTGTGGGGTGAGTGCTCATTGATGTGCTCCAAGGTAAACTGATATAAAGTTTGTTTCATTTACTTTTTGTCTGGTCCAGCTCTGAAATGCATCTAGAGCTTGTGACCAGTATTCTTTGAGCAGGCTGAATACTGTTACAATTGGCCCCTTTTCTTTTTTTGTTCTCATTTTTCTTTATATTACTTAAACATGCACAGCCCTTCAATTAGTCACTGTTATGGCTGTGCATTCTCCTTATCACTGACTCAGATATTCCACGATGTTCCATGTAGTTCTATCATGCACAACTTTCTGACTTGTTTCATGCCATGCATAACTCATTTCTCTTATCTCCAGTTACTCCTTTTGGATCACTCTCTTACTAAGCTGTCACACCACTTGGTCTGTGCACAGGACTCTTACATATAAATAGGGCATAGCACAAGCAGTGTATCTTCAGCTTGAGCCTACTTGAGATAGCAATCTATTACATCTTTGACTCTCTCACTCCTCCTCACTCTCCCCTCAAACCACTCAGCCTCACAGCATCTTCACTTGAGGATACTCAGTCTTTATCCTTGTCATCGCTACATACTCACCTAGGCAGAGTAGTGACTAGTCTCTGTGCATTGTGCTCAGGACCTACACCCCTCATCTTCATCTCGCAGCTTTAGGTTGCACATCAAGTCTACGGCTGATGCTATCTGTGCCTGTCATAACTGTTATGATATGATTGGCCCCTTTTTCTCTTTCTTCACTCTCGCTTCTTTCTGTCTTGTGTTACTTAAATGTGCACAGCCCTTCAATTAGTCAATGTTATGGCTGTGCATTTCCCTTATCTCTTATCTGTGACTCATACATTCTATCATGTTCCATGTAGTTCTATCATGCATAGCCTTCTGACTTGTTTCATGCTGTGCATGACTCATCTTTCCTTATCTCCAGTTACTCCTTTTGGATCCCTCTCTTATCGAGCTGTAGCACTGCTTGGTCCATGTGCAGGACTCTTATATATAAATAGGGTGTAGCACAAGCGATGTATCTCCAGCTTAAGCCTACTCGAGATAGCAATCTATTGCATCTTTGACCCTCTCGCTCTCCTCTGCTCTCTCTTTGAACCACTTGGCCTCGCAGCATCTTCACTCAAGGACACTCTGACTTCATCTTCGATGTCGCTACATACTCACCAAGGTGGAGTAGTGACTAGTCTCTGTGTATCACGCTCAGGACCTACACCCCTCATCTTTGCCTCACAGCTTTAGGTTGCACATCGAGTCTACGGCTGATGCTACCCATGCCTGTCATAACAAAAGGCTCAAGCTCTTCAAATGTGACTACCCTTGTTGTAGCTCACATCCATTTTGGCCCCTCCATCACCTCTGAAGTGGTGCCCCCACCCACCACCACTACCCATCACAACCTCTTCCTCTTAGAGGTCTACTATGCCCCCCAGCTCTAGCTCCAGAACCACTATGCCCTCCTTGCCACCTAGCCCAAACCCCACACCCCCGATGTCTACCAAACCCACTGAACTCTGCTTCACACAACCTAAGGCCTTCTCAGGCAAACAATGCCATGCCATGCCCTGGCTTCGTTCCATACAATGGTACCTCACAGTAAATGTTGATGTCTACTCCACAGACAAAAAGAAGATAGGTTTTGCCCTGTCATTTATGAATGATGGGAGTGCCCTCACCTAGGCAGATACCTTCATAGAGGAAAGCATGTGAGGGACCAACATGACCCTAGGGTCTTGGGACGAGTTCATTAAGAAGTTCAAGACTCACTTCGAAAGCCCCAACACTGCCGCCAGTGCTTTAACCTGATTGGCCACCTATCATGTCAACAAGCGACGCGATGGAACCTTTCAACCTTCCCTTAGTCAGTACATCTCAGAATTCTGCAACCATGTCAGCCTGGCAGGGCTCAACAAGGCAGCTACTATCTACCACTACTTCTCAATGGGCATCCCCCTTTCACTCTCTGAAAAGGTGTACCTTATGGACACTGTCCCCACCACCATTGAAAATTGGATCAAGAATGCCTCTCATCTCGATGATCAGCACAAATGTGCCAAGCTTGTTGCCCGCCAGCACAAGCACTCTTCAACCCCCACCTTTGTCCCTCACCCCACTTAGCCCCCTTGTGACAAAGACCCCAACACCATGGACATGGATGCCGTCCGCATTCCTAAACTCACCCCTGAAGAGTGAGAATGCTGCTTCAAGCAAGGACTCTGCCTTCATTGCAGAAAATTGGGCCACTTTTCCAATAAGTGCCCTACCTTCAAAGACCTTCCCCCATGCCCCAAAGCTGACTGAAAGGTCGCCAAAACAGAACAAGAAATACCTAGTCTCATGGATAAAGATAACGATGAAGAAATCCATGTGGAAGCAGTAGAGGTTAAGGATTTTTGAAAGGGAGGACTTCTTTGATGCAAGTACCTCCCAAACGTCTTGTTTCTTGTGCACCTGTACTAGTATCCACATCAAATAGAGCCATGCATATCTCCATTCAGCTCGTGGTACCCTCACACACCATGAAAGTTGTTGACTCTCCTGCTCTCGATGACTCTGGAGCAGAAATCTCCTGCCTTGACTAGGCTTTTGCCTGAAAACACTGACTCCCTCACATCCACCTCAAACAACCAATCCACATTCACAACATGGATCAATCAGTGAACTCAAATGGAGATATTTTGTTTTCTACCAAACTCTACATCTCTGTCAGAGAAGGGGTTACCCAAAAGGTTCTCTTCTACCTTATGAACTGCAGCAAAGAAAATGTTATCCTTGGCCTCCTCTGGCTTTGCCTCACTAATCCCACGATTAATTGGGAAAAGCAAACCATCTCTGTCCCTGAGGTCCTTGACCAATCAGCAGACCTATACCACACCTATGTTGCTGACCAAAAGTGACATGACTTCCACTACCATGCCCCACCTCTATAAAGCTTTGGGGAAACCTCGATTCGGTGTGTCAATATGACCCCTGAAACCCACAGACACCTGCACACATACCTGGACATCCAATCGGAGAAATAATGGCAACACCAAACTCTTACCCATTACTCAATCAACTGCATTACTTGAGGAGGACCCTATATCCTGCCCTTAGCTACCATAGCCTGCTACTCTGAAGCCACCAAACTTGTGGAAAAGGCAGGAACCCAAATCCAAGATATCACCTTGCTCCCAGAGTACTCAGACTTTGCCAAAGTCTTCAAGGAAAAGGACTATAAATCCCTTCCCCCATCTCAACCCTATGACCATGAAATAAACCTCAATGAAACATTAGTCCCAAAGATCAGGAAAATCTACCCCTTGTCTCCAGAAGAGCAAAAGGCAACCAAAGCCTTTCTCAATGAAAACCTTCACTCTGGAAAAATCTGCCCCTTCAAGTCTCCACAGGCCTCCCCTTTTTTTTTTGTTAAGAAAAAGGATGGCAAACTTCATCCATGCCAAGATTACCAGTACCTAAATGAACATACCATCCACGATGCCTATCCTCTCCCCTCCTCTCCGACCTTGTTGATAAGCTCAAGGGAGCAAAAGTTTTTACCAAATCTAACGTCCGCTGGAGATACAATAACATACACATTAAGGATGGTCACCAGTGGAAAGGTGCCTTTATCATGCACAAGGGCCTCTTCGAACCCATGGTCATGTTTTTTGGCATGAACAACTCCCCCTTGACCTTCCAACACTTCATGAATGATTTGTTCCAAGATATGATTGCCGAAGGATGGCTTGTCATCTACATAGATGATTTACTCATCTTCTCACCCAACAACGAATCTCACACAGAGCGCACCCACCATGTCCTTTAATGCATGATGGAACTTGACCTTCACCTGCATCTTAGCAAGTGCAAGTTCGCCACACCAGAAGTAGAATACCTCAGTATGATCGTCAAACCCGGCAAACTCATGATGGATCCCATCAAGCTCAATGGTATTGCCTCTTGGCCAACCTCCAAGAAAGTCAAAGATGTGTGCTCATTCCTTGGGTTTGCAAACTTCTACCAGTGCTTCATACCCTCCTACTCTGACATTGCCTGCCCACTCATTAACCTCACGAAGAAAACCACTGCATGGCTCTGGACATCCCAGTGTCAATCCTCCTTCAACGAGCTCAAGAAGCTCTTCCTCTCACAACCCATCCTTCACCTCCTGGACCTCTCCAGACCCTTTGCAGTTGCCACTGACACATCATGGGATGCCACTTGCACCATTCTCCTACAGACCGATTCGAATGGGGATTGGCACCCCTGTTCCTATCTCTTACAATCATTCTCTCCAGCAGAATGAAACTATGATATCTTCGACAATGAGCTCTTAGCTATCATCTGTGCTCTTAAGTCCTGGTGCCACTATCTTCGTGGCTCACAATTCCCCATACAGGTCTTCACTGACCACAAGAACCTGATATATTTCTGCCAACCCCAAAACCTCAAACACCACCAAGCACGTTGGCTCCTTGATCTTGCAGATTTCGATCTCAAAATGACCCACATCCCTAGCTCCCTGCTCTCTGGCCCCAACCCCCTTTCCTGCTGCCCTGACTGCCTCTCATCTGAGTCAGATAACCAAGCTGTCACCCTCCTCCCTGAGACCCTCTTCATTCATGTTGTCAACTCTGTCCTCGCAACTGCCATCCAGAAACATTTGGCCGATGATGAACTTGTCACCTGCCTTCATGCCAACCTCGAAGGATCCATCACAGCCCCCAACCTCCATAACCACCTCTCTGACTGGCAATTCAAGGAGAACCTCCTCTGCTATCATGACTGCATCTATGTCTCCAAACCTAATTGCCTCACAGTTATCACATGTATGCATGACCACCTCTCTGCCGGCCACTCTGGATACCTGAAAACATGACAACTCATTACACATGACTTTTGGTGGCCCGGTCTTGCCACTCAGGTCTGCCGCTATGTCGAGGGCTGTGCACACTGCCCAGCAACACAAAGCCAACACCCATCTCACTGCCCCTCCACTCTTTCCGATTAAATCCCTCACATTCCGACCATTCTAGCAACTCTCCTGCAACCTCATCACTGACCTCCCTTTGTCTAATGGTTTTGACAGCCTGTTGGTTGTGGTCAACCATGGGCTTACTAAGGGGGTAATTCTCTGCCCTACCAAGAAACACATCACTGCTGAGGGAGTAGCAACCCTCTTTTTTCACAAAGTATACTGTCATTGGGGCCTCTACGACAAAATTATCTCAGATCATAGCCCACAATTCACATCCACCTTCGCTCGAGAGCTTGGAAAGCTCCTGAAATATGACCTTTCCCTGTCTACCACCTACCACCCCCAATCTGATGGTGAAACCAAATGTGTCAACCAAAAAGTTGAAACATACCTTCAGATCTTCTGTGGTAACAATCTGACCACATGGGCTGATCACATCACCCACACGGAATTCACACACAATCATCATCCTCACTCTGTCACTGGAAATCCCTGTTCTACCTCATGTATGGTTTCGAACCTTGTGCCCTCCCCATGGTCCTGGCAGAAACACTGCTCCCAGCCCTGGAAGAATACCTCAAGGCCCTATCCACAGCTAGAAATGAGGCACTTGCCACTTATGAACTCACACGCCAGGTGATGGCATCCCAAACACACTGCTCATTTACCCCATTTACCAAGGGAGACAAGGTGTGGTTAGAGGCAAAGAACCTTAACTGCCGCATTACAAACCCCAAATTCAGACCCAAAATAGAAGGACCCTTCATTATCATGGATGTCCTATCCTCTCTAACATATAGACTCTGACTCCTGGTGACATGGAAGATCCACCCCATGTTCCACACTTCTCTCTTATTACTCTATTGCAAAAACACATTCATGGCCTGAACTTCCTGGCTCCACCTCTGGAGCTAATAGAAGGCGAAGAAGAATATAAAATCGAGAAGATGTTGTGCCACAGGGAAACAGCCCACTCCCACATGTTCCTGATCCGATGGAAAGGATACCTAGCCAAGAAAGACTTCTGGGTCCTAGAATGGAACTTGAAAAATGCAAAGTCTGCCCTACATTTCCCAAAGCAATAGCTTTCCTGCCTCATAATGCCTACCATCATCTTCGCCCCATTACCTCTTCGCCTCTCATATACCATATCTAATGTCTCTACCTCATCTATCTCATCTCCCTCTTCTGTGTTCCTTTCAGTACCTTCTATGAAGGACCATCTTGCTTTGCTGCCATGCACCCCTTCTCCGACGCTGGCCCATACTCCTCATCATGAGGATGCTGTGGTATTAGCAGCTAACAGTGCACCTCCTAGACCTGGTGCTCTATATACCATCTCTATTCTCGAGCCGCCCACCGACACCCCAACCCCAGTGATCTCTGTTGACATTTCCCTCCATGCCCACACTCTCCAGTCCTCTGACCCCACTGACAATGAGCACAGTGCTTTGCATGAATTTCTCACAGATCCCCACATGTTTTAGGGGATATCAGCCTTCACTGACCCCTCTTCTTTGTTCTTCCTCTTATTCATGATCTACCTCCAGCTGGAGTGTCTCCCCCACCTCTTCTCATCCCTCATTAACAATGATCACCATGGCATCTCCCTCATCAGTGCCTCTATTCGAGCTATTCATTCTAGAACACTCAGACATATTCACAAGCTGGCCCACCAGCTCAGATATCTTGAATTTGTCCAGGACATTGACAGATACCTCCGAGAAACCACCGTGATTACTGTTCCCACCAGTATTGCCATCTCCAGCTATGCCATTCATTCCCCCTCCCCATCACCCTTGGAAATCATCTGTGACTCCATCCCAGCAGTTAACAAAACACCTAGTGCCTCATCCTCACCTCTTGATCCCATAGAAGTCCTGGCTATTGATGTCCTCCAAGCCCGTTTTGACTGCATCCAAGAAGCCATGATCCAATGATGTATCCTCTAGGACAATCTATCCTGTTCCAGTGACCACAACCGCTACCATGACTCCTGCTTCATGTGTCACAGACTGGGACATATCCAGGTCCATTGCCCCCACTACACATGCCCCTTCTGCCATTGCTGCTCTCCCAGTTACACCCAGGCTGCCTGTCCCTTCCTTAACCATCATTCCCCACCAGGATCATCATCCTCCTCTGCCTCCTCCCACAGCTCCCACCAATCCTGGGGGTCCTTTTGGTCCCATGCCTCCTGCACTTCTAACCGCTCTCAGCGCTCTGGCCGTGTGCTTTCAGTCCCTCCACCTTGATCCCTACCAACATTAGAAGAAGACAACAACTTTTCCTTTGACTCTGTCAGTGAAAGTAACATGTGTGAGTCATCTGTCGGATCTTGCCGAGGCTTGTAGAAAAGGTCTCACTAGGGTTTCAACCCTACTAAGGGGGTAATGTTATGATCAGCCCCTTTTTCTCTTTCTTTGCTTTCACTTCTTTCTGTCTTGTGTTACTTAAACATGCACAGCCCTTCAATTAGTCAATATTATGGCTGTGAATTTCCCTTATCTCTTATCTGTGACTCATACATTCCATCATATTCCATGTAGTTCTATCACGCACAGCCTTCTGACTTATTTCACACTATGCATGACTCATTTCCCTTATCTCCAGTTACCCCTTTCAGATTTCTCTCTTATTGAGCTGTAGCACTGCTTGGTCTGTATGCAGGACTCTTACATATAAATAGGGCATAGTACAAGTGGTGTATCCTTAGCTTGAGCCTATTCAAGATAGCAATCTATTGTGTCTTTGACCCTCTCACTCCCCTCTGCTCTCCCTTCAAACTGCTTGGCCTTGCAGCATCTTTGCTCGAGAACGCTCTGACTTCGTCTTCAACATCGCTACATACTCACCAAGGTGGAGTACTGACTAGTCTCTGTGCATTGCACTCAGGACCTACACCCCTCATCTTTACCTCATAGCTTTAGGTTGTGCATCGAGTCTATGGCTAACGCTACCTGTGCCTGTCATAACAGTAACAAAAGGCTCAAGCTGTTCAAATGCGACTACCTTTGCTATAGCTCACAGCTATTTTGACCCCTCTGTCACCTCTGAAGTGGTGCCCTTGCCCACCTCCACTGCCCATTGCAACTTTCTCCTCTTGGAGTTCTACCATGCCTTCCAGCCCTAGCTCAGAAAGCACTGCATCCCCTTTGTCACTCAGCCCCAATCTTGTGCCCTCGATGTCTTCCAAGCCCACCGAACTCTGCCTTGCCCAACCAAAGGCCTTCTCAGAAAAACAACGTGATGCCATGCCCTGGCTCCACTTGGTACAATGGTACCTCACCATTAACATCGATGTTTACTCCACCAATGAAAAGAAGATAGGATTTGCCTTGTTATTCATGAATGATGGGAGTGCCCTCACCTAGGCAGACACCTTTATGGAAGAAAGCATGAGAGGCACCAACATGACCCTTGGGTCTTGGAATGAGTTTATTAAAAAATTCAAGGCTTACTTCGAGAGCCCTAACACTGCCACCAATGCCTTGACCTGGTTGGCCACCTATTGCATCAATGAGTGACGTGATGGAACCTTCCAACCAACATTCGGACAATACATCTCCAAGTTCCGTAACCAGGTCAGCATTGCAGGGCTCAATGAGGCAGCCACAATCTGTCATTACTTCTCCATGGGCATTTCTCCTTCACTCTCAGAAAAGGTGTACCTTATGGACACCATCTCCTCGACTATAGACAATTGGATCAAGAATGCCTCTCATCTCAATGACCAGCACAAATGTGCTAAGCTTGTCAACTCCCACCTTCATCCCCCATCCCATGCAAACCACTCATGAAAAAGACCCTAACACCATAGATGTGGATGCCATCCACATCCCAAAACTCACCCCTGAAGAGCGAGAATGCTGCTTCAAACAAGGACTCTGCCTCTGCTACAGAAAATTGGGCCACTTCTCTAACAAGTGCCCCATCTTCAAGGATCTTCCCCCACACCCCAAAGCTGACTGAAAGGTTGCTAAAGCCGAGGAAGAAATGCCAGGTCTGATGGATGAAGATGATGATAAAGACATCCATGTAGAGGCAGTGGGGATTAAGGATTTTTGAAAGGGAGGACTTCTTTAACACAAGTACCTCTCCAATGTTCCATTTCTTGTATGCCTGTACTAGTATTGACATCCAATAGAGCTATATAGATCCCCATTCAGCTCGTGGTACCATCGCACACCATGAAAGTTGTTGAATCCCCTACTCTCATTGACTCTGGAGCAGAGATCTCCTGCCTTGACTGGGCTTTTTACCCAAAAACACAGACTCCCCCACACCTGCCTTGAGCAACCAATCCACATCTGTAATGTAGATCAATCAGTGAACTCTAATGGAGATATTCTATTCTCCACCAAACTCTACATCTCCATCAGAGAAGGGGTTACTCAAAAAGTTCTCTTCTACCTCATGAACTGCAGCAAGGAAAATGTCATCCTTGGCCTCCTCTGGCTTCACCTCGCTAATCCCACTATTGACTGGGAAAAGCAAACCATCTCTGTTCCTGAGGTCCTGGATCAATCAGCAGACCTATACCATGCATATGTTGCTGATCTAAAGCGACATGACTCCCACTACTGTGCCTCTCTGCTTCAAGGCTTTGGGGAAACCTCGATTCAGTGTGTCAACATGACACCCGAAACTCACAGACATCTGCATGCATACCTGGATATCCAATCAGAAAGACAGTGGCAACACTAGACCCTCAGCCACTATTCCATCAACTGTGTTACTCGAGGAGGGCCCTATATCCTGCCTTCAGCTACCATAGCCTATTACTCTGAAGCTACCAAGCTCATGGAAAAAGTGGGAACCCAAACCCAAGATATCACTTTTCCCCCAGAATACTCGGACTTCACCAAGGTCTCCAAAGAAAAAGACTGTGAATCTCTTCCCCCATCTTGACCTTACGACCACAAAATCAACCTCAATGAGTCCTTTATCCCAAAGATCAGGAAAATATATCCCCTGTCCCCTGAAGAACAAAAGGCAACTAAAGCCTTTCTAGACAAAAACCTCTGCTCCAGGAAAATTCACTCTTCCAAGTCTCTACAGGTCTCCCCTTCTTTTTCATTAAGAAAAAGGATGGCAAACTTCATCCATGCCAAGACTACTGATACCTGAATGAACATACCATCTGTGACACCTACCCCCTACCCCTTGTCTCTGACCTCGTTGACAAGCTCAAAGGAGCTAACATCTTCACCAAATTTGATGTTCACTGGGAGTATAATAACATATGCATCAAGGATGGCCATCAGTGGAAAGGTGCCTTCATCATCCACATTGGCCTCTTTTAACCCATGGTCATGTTCTTTGGCATGAATAACTCCCCTTCGACCTTCCAGCACTTTATGAACAATTTGTTCTGAGACATGATCGCCGAAGGATGGCTCATCATCTATATGGATGACTTGCTCATCTTCTCCCCTGATAATGAGTCCCACACCAAATGCACCTGCCGCATCCTTCAACACATGATGGAACTTGACCTCCATTTATGCCTTAGCAAATGTAAGTTCACTACACTGGAGGTGGAATACCTCAGTATGATCGTTAAACCCAGTGAACTCACTATGGACCCCATCAAACTTGATGGTATCACCTCCTGGCTGGTCCTCAAGAAAGTCAAGGATGTGCATTCCTTCCTTGGATTTGCAAACTTCTACCAGTGTTTCATCCCCTCTTACTCTGATGTCACTTGTCCACTTATCGACCTTACAAAGAAAACCACTGCATGGCTCTGGACATCCCAGTGCCAAATTTCCTTTGATAAGCTCAAAAAGCTCTTTCTCTCACGACCCATCCTTTGTCTCCCAGACCTCTCTAGACCTTTCACAGTAGCCACCAATGCATCACACAATGCCACTGGTGCTATTCTTCTACAGCCCAATTCAAACAGGGATTGGCACCCCTGTTCCTGTCTCTCGCAGTCATTCTCTCCAGCAGAACAAAACTATGACATCTTCGACAGAGAACTCTTAGCCATTATCCAAGCCCTCAAGTCCTGGTGTCACTACCTCCATGGCTCACAGTTCCCCATACAGGTCTTCACTGACCACAAAAACCTGACATACTTCTATCAACCCCAGAACCTCAACCACCAACAGGCATGTTGGCTTCTTGATCTTGCGGATTTCGACCTCAAGATAACCCATGTCCCTGGCTCCCTACTCTCCAGTCCCAATGCCCTCTCCTGCCACCCCGATTGACTCTCATCCATGTCTGATAACCAAGCCATCACCCTCCTTCCAGAAACCCTCTTTGTCTGTGTAGTGGACTCTGTCCTGGCCACAGCCATTCAGAAACATTCTGCTCATGATGAACTCATCACCTGCCTCTGTGCAGACCTCAAGGGACCTACTACTGCCCCCAATCTCAGAAACCCCCTCTCAGACTGGCAGTTCAAGGAACACCTTCTTTGTTACTGTAACCATGTCTACGTCTCCGAACCTGACCACCTAGCTGCCATTGCATGCACTCATGACCACCTCTCTGCCGGCCACCCTAGATACTTAAATACATGCCAACTCATCACACATGATTTTTGGTGGCCTGGTCTAGCCACCCAAGTCCATTGCTATGTTGAGGGCTGTGCACTCTGCTAGCAGAACAAAGCCAATACTCACCCCACAGTCCCTCTGCTCTCTCTGATTAAATCCCTTGCCTCTCATCCATTTCAACAGGTCTTCTGTGACCTTATCACTGATCTCCCTTTGTCTAATGGTTTCGACAGCCTGTTGATCATGGTTGACCATGGGCTTACTAAGGGGGTAATTCTCTGCCCTACAAAAAACACATCACTGCCGAGGGAGTAGCAACTCTCTTTTTTCACAAAGTCTACCATTATTAGGGCCTCTATAACAAAATTATCTCAGATTGCGGCCCACAATTTGCATCAACCTTCACTCAAGAGCTTGGAAAGCTCCTGAAGTATAACCTCTCCTTATCCACTGCCTACCACCCCCAATCAGATGGAGAAACTGAATGTGTCAACCAAGAAGTTGAAACTTATCTCTAAATCTTCTGTGGGAATAACCCAACAGTATAGGCCAATCATATCACCCATGTGAAATTTACACACAACCATCGCCCCCACTCAGTCACCAGCAAATCACCATTCTACCTCATGTACAGCTTCGAACCTCGTGCCCTTCTTATAGTCCTAGCAGAAACACTGCTCCCTGCCCTAGAAGAATTCCTCAAGGCCTTATCCACAGCAAGAGATGAGGCACTCACCACCCATGAACTCACATGCTGTTATGACAGGTGTGGGTAGCATCAGCCGTAGACTCGATGCACAACCTAAAGCTGTGAGATGAAGATGAGAGATATAGGTCCTGAGTGTAATGCACAGAGACTGGTCACTACTCCACCTAGGTGAGTATGTAGTGATGTCAAAGACGAAGACAGAGTATCCTTGAGCGAAGACGCTGCAAGGCTAAGTGGGTTCGAAGGGAGAGCAGAGGGGAGCGAGAGGGTCAAAGACACAATATATTTAGATTGCTATCTCGAGTAGACTCAAGCTGAAGATACATGCTTGTGCTACACCTCTATATATACATGCAGGGGATGCACACGGACCAGGCCAAGTAGAGCCTCAAAGACAAAGAAAGACATAAAGGGAAAGAGGATAAGCATCTATGAGTAATCCACAGTATGAATAAGTAAGATGAAGACTGCAGATTGGAAATAAGAAGTGAATGCACAGCAAAGAAGATCAGAAGAGAGTGTGCTGTGGCACAAGGACTGTGGGAGCAGTAGAAGAGAAGCTTGGGTGAAATGCCCAAGATAAGGATAAATGACACGAGGTGTCGGAAGCAATAAGCGAAACAAGGAAGTAAGAAGGGCATGCAGTGCCAAAGGAAAGAGTCCAAGAGAGAAGGAAGTGGCATAAGCCAATAGGAGAGGTTGACGAAGGGACAACAGTGAACTGGGGCGATATACAGTATCGGAGACCACAGGTCCAAGGGAATGGTGATGGGTATATGCTAGTAGGACAACCAGCGAGGCATGGACAAACCAGCAGGGACAGCTGGTGAGACTTCTAGAGGTGCAATGGAGGACGCCATGGCAAAGACAAAAGGAAAAGAAAAGGGGCCATAGACCAATTATAACACATGCCAGGTGATGGCATCCTGAACTCACTATTCTTTCACCAAGGGAGACAAGGTGTGGTTAGAGGCAAAGAACCTTAATCGCTGCATCACAAATCCCAAATTTACACCCAAAAGGGAAGAACCCTTCGCTATCACAGATGTTCTATCCTCCTTGACATACAGACTCTAACTCCCAATGACATGGAAGATCCACCCCATGTTTTATGCTTCCCTCTTATCGCCCTATCATGAAAACAGCATCCACAGTCCAAACTTTCCAGCTCCACCCCTGGAGCTAATAGAAGGTGAAGAAGAATATGAAATTAAGAAGGTTCTATGCCACAGGGGGACAACCTGCTCCCGCATGTTCCTAATCCAGTGGAAAGGATACACAGCTAAAGAAGACTCCTGGGTTCCAGAGCAGAACCTGAAAAATACAAAGTCCGCCCTTCAGGAGTATAAAAACCTCCACCCAAAAGCTTTCCCCCCACAATGCCCTTCACCTACTTTGCCCCTTTGCCTCTTCGCTTCTCAATTACTATGTCTCATGTCTCTGCCTCATCTATCTTGTCTCCCTCAACTTTGTCCCTTTCAATACCTCCTATAGAGGACAATCTTGCTTTGCTGCCATGTACTCCTTCTCTGCAGATGGCCCACCCTCCTCATCATGAGGATGCTGTGGTACTGGCAACAAATGGTGTGCCTCCTAGCCCTGGTGCTGTATATACCCTCCCCACCATCGAGCTACCTGCCAATACCTCAACCCCAGTAATTTCCATTGATATCCCCCTTCATGCCCACACTCTCCAGTCTTTGGATCCCACTGACGATGAGTGCAGCATGCTCCACAGTTTTTCCTCTTGTTCATGATCTACCTCTAACTGAAGTGCCTCCCTCATCTTTTCTCCTCCCTCATCAACAACAACCATCATAGTATCTCCCTCATCAGTGCCTCTATCAGGGCCATTCATTCCTGAACCCTCAGCCATGTTCACGAGTTGGCCCACCAACTCGGCTACTTGGAGTTTATCCAGGACATTGACAGATACCTCCAGGAGACTGCCACAGTTAGGATCTCCACCAATATCACCATCTCCGCTTACATTATTTAGTTCCCCTCTCCATTGCCCTCAGAGATCATCTGCAATTCTGTCCCAACAGCCAATGGCACACCCAGTGCCTCATCCTCCCCCCTTGACCCAATGGAAGCCCTTGCCATCGACATCCTCCAAGCTCGCTTTGACCAAATTCAGGAGGCCATGGTCCAACAATGCATTCTTTAGAAAGACTTACCCTGCCCCAGCAACCACCATCAATACCACAATTCATGCTGTTATGACAGGCATGGATAGCATCAGTCGTAGACTCGATGTGTAACCTAAAGCTATGAGGTGAAGGCAAGGGGCGTAGGTCCTGAGCGCAATGCACAGAGACTAGTCACTACTCCACCTTGGCAAGTATGTAGCGATGGTGAAGACGAAGGTGGAATATCCTTGAGCGAAGATGCTGCGAGGCCAAGCAGTTCAAAGGGAGAGCAGAGGGGAGCAAGAGAGTCAAAGATGCAATAGATTGCTATCTCCAGTAGGCTCAAGCTAAAGTTACAGGCTTGTGCTACACCTCTATATATACATGCGGGGAATGCACATGGACCAGGCCTAAGTAGAGCCTCAAAGACAAAGGAAGACATAAGGGGAAAGAGAATAAGCAATTATAAGTAATCTGCAGTATGAATGAGTAAGAAGAAGACTGCAGATTGGAAATAAGAAGCGAATGCGCAGCAAAGAAGATCAGAAGAGAATGTGCTGTGGCACGAGGACTGCAGGAGCAGTAGAAGAGAAGCTCAGGTGAAATGCCTGAGATAAGGATAAGCGACACGAGGTGTCAGAAGCAATAAGTGAAACAAGGAAGCGAAGAGGGCACACGGTGCCAAAGGGAAGAGTCCAAGAAAGAAGGAAGTGGCATGAGCCAACGAGAGAGGTTGGCAAAGGGACAATGGTGAACCAGGGTGATACGTAGTATCTGAGACCACAGGTCCAAGGGAGGGGTGATGGGTATACACCAGTAGAATGACCAGTGAGACATAGGTGAACCAGCAAGGACAGCTGGTGAGACATCTAGAGGCGCACTGAAGGGCGCCACAGCTAAGACAAAAGGAAAAGAAAAGGGGCCATAGACCAATCGTAACACATGCTTCATGTATTATAGGCTCGGGCACATCAGGATGCACTATCCCCACTACACATGCTCCTTCTGCTGCTGCCACTCCCCCAGTCACACTCAGACTGCCTGCCCCTTCCATAACTGTCACTCCCCACTAGGGTCCTCTTCCTCGTCTGCCTCCTTCCACAGTTCCCATCAGTCCTGGAGTTCCTTTCAGTTCCACACCTCCTGCACTTCTGGACGCTCTCAACGGACTCCGTCAGAGAAAGCAACATGTGTGGTTCACCAGTCAGGTTGTCAAGAGGCTTATAGAGAAGTCTCACTAGGGTTTCAACCCTACTAAGGGGGTAATGTTATGATTGGCCCCTTTTCTTTCTTCATTCTCATTTTTCTTTGTATTACTTAAACATGCACAGCCCTTTGATTAGTCACTGTTATGGCTGTGCATTCTCCTTATCACTGACTCAAATATTCCATGATGTTCCATGTAGTTCTATCATGCACAACTTTCTGACTTGTTTCATGCTGTACATGGCTCATTTCTCTTATCTCCAGTTACTCCTTTTGGATTGCTCTGTCACACTGCTTGGTCTGTGCACAGGACTCTTACATATAAATAGGGCATAGCACAAGCAGTGTATCTTCAGCTTGAGCCTAGTTGAGATAGCAATCTATTGCATCTTTAACCCTCTCGCTCCTCCTCACTCTCCCCTCAAACCACTTAGCCTCACAGCATCTTCACTTGATGATACTCAGTCTTCATCCTTGTCATCGCTACATACTCACCTAGGCAGAGTAGTGACTAGTCTCTGTGCATTGTGCTCAGGACCTATACTCCTCATCTTCATCTCTTAGCTTTAGGTTGCACATCAAGTCTATGGCTGATGCTACCCATGCCTGTCATAACAAATATAGTAACATCAAGACCCTGGTAAATGTGTGTTACATAAGCAGAATAGCAGAGCATGTGGATCTGGTGATCTCTTACATAGTCTAAAAACTCTTTCATGTAGTGGGAATTATGTCCATCCACAAGGAGAAGTCATGCCTGTTCATTGGCTTTACTATGGGACTTGCACTCAAAATCTTCAATCCAGAAACATCCAATTGTTTTATCAATCCAGCCCTTTTTAGAATAGGTAATGCTAAGGCTTCTAGTAAGCCTGCAGTGCATTTATCAAATAACATGACACTCATGATGATTTTAGCTCCTTTTCTTGGTGCCATGATGTTGAGAAGTTCTTTCTCTTCTATATATATGACAGTGGGTGGGATCTCATCTCCATTAGCATATATAGTTACCATCACAGTAATATTTTCATAGTTTCCATCCCATTGCTGATATTGAGTCTTTTTCTTAGTAGCTCTAATAACCTGCTGTATTTGGCCACCACCAGGTTGAAACCCAGTCTCATCTGCAGCCCAAATGCAGTCCTCTTTGATATTCAACTTGTCCATTGTGCTTTCCAGTAAGGTTTGTTTGTATGCTCATTAATCACTCAACCCTGTGTAGTATCCAGTGCTGAACTCTAGTATTGTCCTAGTCATAAATGATGGCATTTAAGAAAATAGGCAGTCCAGTTCTTGCCAACTCCAGTTGTTGGGAAGTTCTTTGCATGTCGTGCATGCAAAATAGTATCAGCATGAAGCTTTAGGGTATTATGGTTGAGAGGGAATCCCCATGTACCATACTCAAGACAAAACTGGATAACTTGTTTCTCTTCTTTAGCTGATAACCATGACTTTGTTTTATGTTTTTTTGATGCTTGATGCATCCCTCATTGATATGTCTTTGTACAGTAATATGGCTAACCCTAATCTTCTTATAGCCAGGCTTAGCATGCCATTTCTCCTGGATATTGTGGCAAATCTTGCATATGCTTTCTCTTGTATCTTCCAGCTTAGATATTTCTTCCTATAATAGTGAGATTGCCTCTAATATATATGGCTTCTTCTTGTTTGTTAGTCTGTATCTGTTTTTTTTTGGTTTTTAAATAAGCATGACCCACCATATTTGCCTGGTGTGAATTAGCTGAAATTTTTGATTACTAGATGCTATACATAATTATGTGTTTCCTTTTTAGGATGTTATCTTTGTGTGGTGCTGTGATAAGATGACAAGCAGAACATGCTTCGCTGGCATGTTTATGGCAGGACAACACAGTCATGATAACCTATAGTTAAGTCATATATATATTCTTTGTGGTCTCCTCCATTTACTTGTTTAAAATTTTGGAACAGGTAAATTCATTTAGTTTGGTAATGAGTGATATATGGCAAATTGCTATATATTTTGTCATGAAAACAGTACCTAAAACAAGATCAATCAGTTGTCTTGCTTTTATTTTTCTATATATATCAGAACTGTAACATATAGGCTTTGTTATCTAACTAGGTGTAGCATAAAGATATAAGCAAAATAGTGTGTTTTTTTGTGTTGGCCCAAACAGTGGTGGTGGCCCAAACAATGGATGACTATAGATGATGCCCTCTTCTATGGACTAAACAAAGCTTTAGTAGACAAGCTAAAGGTCATATTTATAAAGAAGTGGGAATGTCATAACCTCAGAGAACTACATAATTTCTGAGGATGTAAATCCATCAAGAAGATCAATGACTATATCTTGACAAGATTCTTAAGCATTTTAATGTTTATAATGCTCATGTAGTGAATACATCACTACCAACTGGGTATTACCCAGAAAACAATGAATCCCCAGTAAATCCTGTGTTACACACACATTTTGAAGTTACCAAAGTGGATGCTACTGGACACAATCCTCAGCCTCAACAACACATACAAGGAAAAGATAAAAATGGAGCTAGAGACTTTGGTTAAAGACACAAGCAGTCAAAGCTGGGCTCAGCTCAACTCTTGGCTGCTTTATACTGTATATGTTCTACTATATTTGAGGTGTGACTAAGCTATATGTGTCTAACATAAGGTGGTCTAGACTATGACATCACAGATAAGAGATAAAAGATGATGTCATATCACATGATGGGTCTAGCCTTATGAAGTTATATTACATAAGCAAGTGTGTATTACCAGAATACTTATATGGATGTAAAGAGTTTGAATATAGTGGTTTTGAAGTGTTTGCAACACATTTCTAGGAGATAATTGGATCATTGATGTACTTGATGATTGGCACATGCACTGACATAGCCTATGCTATAACCCAGCTAGCTAGACAAGCAGAAAATCCTTCTCAGGAGCACCTTGACAAAGCCTTCTATATATGCTAATATCTTCTTGATACTCAAAACTATGCTTTAGTCTACAATGGTGAAGAAGGAATTGCCTGCACTGACTCATCACAGACAGGTTTCTACCTTAAGCTTGCAGAAGGCATTTTCCTTTAGAACTCACATTTACAAAAAACCACCACCCTATCTTCCATGGAAGCAGAATACATGGCATTAAGTGATTGCTCATGCCAGGCTATGTGGATACACCAAATGTTAGGTGAACTTGGCTTCAAACTCAAGCCAATTCCCATCTGTGGTGACAATCAAGGGTTTCTCTTCATTGCAGAGAATTCTATGACAGAAAAATACTCAAAGCACATACATACTTTGCTATCACTTTGTCCATGATGCTGTAATGCAAGACAAAATAGTAGAGCTGTTTTACATTGAAGGGACCAAGAACCCTGCCAATATGTTCACAAAGAACCTTTCCTTTGACAAGTTCAAGGATTGACATTCATAACTTGGCCTCAAGTTTTATGTATGATTAGTTCAACCTGCCAGTATATGTACTTCTGAGTGGATGTCCACCTTGTGGTTACAATACTACCATATATTTAGCAAGGAGGAGTGTTGAACAATGAACTACCTATATATTGTAGTATACCATATTAGGTAATAGTTCACATGCCTGTATTTACTTAAGGCCCTCCAGGTGCACTGGATTCAATAGGAGTTTGAATACCCTTTGTACTTGAACCACTACATTCTACAAGCCTACAGGTGAGTAGTAATAATAGTGAGCTAGGTATAATGTTAGTGAACTAAGTAGTAATGAATGTGCAATAACATACCTCAGTCGGGAATGAGTGAACAACTGAGGAAAAGCACAGAATGGTATGGAATGCAAAATGAATGAGAGTTGCAAGAAGGAATTACTAAAAACGGTAAGCTAGTTGTGCATATGCTAGGGCATAGCATATGTCAACACTCCCCCTCAACTGGCATCAGTCCATGGTTGTAGTCTGAGTAAGCATACAAAATGTCTGTGAATCACTGTAGATAGACCTTTGGTGAAGATATTAGTGACGTTTTCGGATGACATGATGTGGTGAGGAGTGATTTGCTTTCACTCGACCTCATCCTTGATCCAAAAATATGAGAGGTGAATGTGACATGTTCTTGTGGACATCTCATCTGGCATGGTGAGGATCCAGATCACAACAGTGTTGTTGATGTGGAGTGCAGTTGGATGAGTCTGTGCAAATCTGAGTTCATCAAGCAGATGGTGAAGCCATAGAATTTCGTGTCTAGCATGTGTGGCTGCATAGTACTCGGCTTCACCAGTTGAGAGTGCAGTCGCAGTCTGTTTCTTGGCTAACCATGAGAATATGCCAGTGCCAAGCATAATTGCATAGCTGGATATAAATCGCACACTGTCAGGTGAGTTCACGAAGTCTGCATCACTGAATGCATGTGGTGTGACAGTGTCAGCAAGCTTGCCTCCCAGAGTGAACACAAGGTCCCGCATCCCTTTAAGATAATGCATAATGCATTTGACAGCAGTCCAATGTGTGCTTCCAGGATCAGCGGCAAATTGTGCGACTTGTTGCACAGCGTGTGCAATGTCTGGCCATGTCATAATAGCACAGTGGTTGAGTGCACTGACAGCATTTTGATATGGTACTGTATGCATTTTGCACACTTCATTGTTGTCAGATGGGCTATGCTGGTGTGAGAGGCAGAGGCCAGGCTGCTCTGGGGTGGTTACTGGATTTGCGGACTTGAGTCCATATGTCTTCAACATGGAGTCTATGTACTGCCAGTGTGAGAATGAGATGGTATGGGCAGTTCGGTCCTGAATGACTTCAATACCAAGTATGTGGCAGATTTCGCCTTGGTCTTTGAATGAGACATGTGCGCTGAACTCTGTTTTGAGTCATTTGAGTTCTTTCAGTGATGAGACATACATAGAGTCTGAGGTCACTGTAAAGATCCTTAAACGGCTGGGAGGAACTAGGAGACTAAGTTCTCTAGTCCTGGCCGTCAGGAGAGAGTGTGGGCGTGATGTGTTCGCCCCACAGAGATTCTGGGCAGAGGCGTCCAGAAACGGCGCGCCCGAGATGACTACAGATGGTCCCGATGTCCGACCGAGGTGACGCGGCTGAAGCCGAGGCTTTAGACGGGGCGGCCGAGACATGCGCCCGAGGTTGAGAGAGGAGCGGCCGGGACATGCGGCCGAGCTTGAGAGAGGAGCGGCCGGGACATGCGGCCGAGCTTGACTGGTTAGCGATAAGGGGAAAGCGAAACCAAGCGTTCCCGAGGTGGACGAAGAAGGGCGGTGGTGGAGAAGATGGGCGGCGGTGAAAATAGCGGACGTTGGCAGTAGCGGCGGTGGTGGTGGTAGATAAAACGGTCAGTAGTCGTTCAAAATGGTCGGTGATGAATGTGAGCTAAAGGAAGCTCCCTTTCTAATTCTGAAGGACAAATCTTTATAGTCCCGGGCATTCCCGAGACTGTGAGATGTAGCATGCGTATTAAGGAACTATGTAGAGTGACATGCGACGAGAATTATTACATAATGGCCGAGTGGTGACCGTGATACGTAGTAATTTGGAATAAAATAAAAAAAGGAATTTGGAATAAAAAGGGGCGTTATGAGGGGGCCGATGGAACGGGCACGTGATGTACGGAAATGGACCGACCACTATAGCGAGGTGCCGAGGGTTCGGCCATGCGCTCTGTGAGCTCGGCATCGTGCGAAAACGTTCGGAGAGCGACGAGGAAGGGAGGCTGAGTTTGCAAAGCGATAGCGGGCTCCTGGAAAGTGTGAAAAACACCCTGTGTAACCGTAGAGGCATACTGCGCTCTACATCGCTGACATGGGAAGTGATGATGCAGGTGCTAGTTTTGCTGCAGTGAATAAAAACACAGCGGTCAGCAAGGCAGACAGTGAATCTCAATTGTGTGAGGATGGACTTGAGCTTTTGATACTAAAGGTACCAGATTGCCATAGGCCATATAATGCCTTGAGAAGAAGCCATACTAGGTGTTCTTTGCCTTTTGCTTTGAATCCAATCAGTTGTCTAACGTATGCTGGGTGGTCGTCAGGCATTTCACTGTTGAGAAAGGCTGAGTTGATGTCAATTACGTGAATTTCCCAATCAAGGGCAGCTGCGATCACACAAAGAAGGCAAATTGACTCAATCCTTGCAACAGGTGCAAAAGTTTTGTCAAAGTCAATGCCAGGCTTTTGGATGAATCCATGTGTGACTATTCTCACTTTGTAGTGCATGATGGTTCCTGTTTCATCATGTTTGATGCAGTAGACTCATTTGGTGTCAATGGCATTATGGCCAGATGGGAGCTCTACCAAGTGGTAAGTATTGAGCTGAGCAATCAAATCAAGCTCATCATGCATGGCTTGTTGCCATTTCTTTCGATCTGGGGAATTCATTGCTTGTCAGTATGTTTAGGGATCTTCACCTGATGCAATGTTGACTGAGTCTTCATTTTCAGATCCCAATTCTGTCAGTTCCGAGAGTTCTGACTTGGGTGAGTTTGGTGGGTCGAGTGCCTTATCGACCTCAGCTTCTGAGTCATCAGGTTGTGCAGGTTCTGGCTTCAGTTCTTTTCACCTGTAAATAGAAGTGATTGCAGTCTGCACTTTTGCAGTGGCTATGCAGGTTGATGGGGTGCATGGAGGTGGAAGTTCTGGACATGCACAAGGAGAATGAGCAGGTGGCAGAGGTTGCCCATGCTGGTTAGGCTGGGCTGGTTGATGCAAAGGAGGCTAGACAGGTTGTGTTGGCTGTTGTGCAGCTTTGGGGCTGATGTCATCATCATCATCTAGTGCAAATGACTTGAGTGATTCATAAGAGAACTAGTGCTCCCCCTCAGCAAGAAAGCTGTCATGCAAGCCAGTAGAGTCATTGAAAATGATATGTGCAGATACCTGTACATGCTACAAAGTAGCATGGTATACTCTTCAACCTTTCTGAGTGTTCAAGTACCCCACAAAAATGGTCCATCAGCCTTTCAGATTGAGCTTGCAACATGCAGGTGAGTCATCGAGGATGTATGCAGTGCAACTGAAATGATGGAGTTAGGATATGTCAGGTTTGCACCCAAAGTGCCTTTCATATGGAGTGGTGTCCTTAAGGGGGGTAGAATGTTGGTTTTTAGTGTAGATGACATAGTTGGTAGCTTCAGCCCACAGAGATAGTGGCAGGCTGGAATCAATGAGAATAGTGCAGACATGGTCAATGATTGACCAATTCTAGCATTCTGCAGTACCATTCTGCTCAGGAGTCCAAGAGACAGTTGACTCCCAATGGATGCCAGACTGTTTCATGTAGTCAATTCAGGGTGTATTGAAAAATTCACCACCATTGTCTGTCCAAAAACATTTGACAGTTGTGCCACCTGAATTTTCAATTTCTGACTTCCACTTCTTGAACACATTGAATGCATTGCTCTTTTTGTGTAGGAATCATACCCACACCCAACATGTATAGTCATCTGTCAGTGTCATCATATAGTGTGCACCCAACAAAGTTTGTATAGGTGTGGGACCCCATAGGTTGGAATGGATAAGCATGAGGAATTTGGTTGCATTACCACTTTCTGAAGGCAGAAATGATGCTCATGTTATCTTCCTCATAGCACAAGATGGACAGATGAGTGGCTCATAGGCAAGTTCATCCCACATGAGTTTGATGCCTGTAGCAAGTCCTTTTCACACAAGCATTCAGATGGACTGATAGTTTAGGTGTCCTAGTTGGCAATGTAGCCACTCAAGCTTAGAAACGGGGGTCTTGGCATGATGGACAGTTTCATCTGATCTGTGCTGTGGTGCATCCAAATGATATAGGTGGTCAGGTTACCGGGTGGCTGTAAGAACTATGCATCATGACTTTTGCAGTATGTCATGCATCATTCATCCATCATCCTTCAATTTGAAAGTAACACAGTGACCAGCACTGAAAAGTGTGTAGCAGTTGGCATCGTCAAGTCACAAAATGGATATAATTGGCAATGATGTTGTTAGCACATGGCATGTATCTTGCAATTTAAGGTTTACAGTGTCACCAGATGGTGTGCTGGCAAGCAAGTGAGCTTCTTCATGACCATCGGCAGCAAGGAGGTCCCAGGCATCATGGGCGGTCATCAGATGAGCTATCTTTGGGATTAACTCAGATTTAATGCAGCCTGAGATCAGTGCATGAGCCGTAGCATTCATCTTTTGCCATATAAGTAACTCAGCAGGGTCTGTGGGCTTTCCAAGCATTCCATCAACAATCTCCATTAGGTTGAACATGTCGAAACCTTGGTGCATGAGATGCGACCATGCAAAGTAACCTTTCTCATCTACAAGATGGTCCTCTGAGTGCTTTGGGAAGTAATAACTGACATTTGATGGGATGTCCCATGTTTTAGGGATGGTGGGAGCAGGTGCTGAGGTGGACGGCGAAGCCAGCAAGGTGGCTGTGCCTGAGCTTGGGTTTGACATTATGGGATTAGGTTGGTGAGGACTAAGTGCAGGATTTATCTAGATGTAGCAGGAGAGTGTAGAAAATGAGTGTGGAGATAGGAATTGATCTAGTGCACTAGTTCTGGTGAGTTTGTTTTGACTATATTACAATGGTGAAGTTTTCACACATCAGGGCTCATAACCTAATAATAGTTGACGAGGTAGGCTACGGGCTGACAGTAGTAAAGTAAGATGGCGGCACTGAATAAGGTCATGTGTGATGCATGATATCCTAAAATAGTAGAGTAGGGACATAGATGGGTCGGTTAGATGGACTAGTAATGCCGTATAGATCTTGCCCAATGATGGTGGGAGATAACGAGTGCTTAGATTATTTTTAATCTCCACTATGGTTTATATACTACTGATCTTATTTGATAATTCGGAGTTATATAATGTTGGAGTCGGCATGGTCGGCTTGTCTTAGGCCGCCAATAATAGTGAGCTAGGTACAATGTCAGTGAACTAAGTAGTAATGAATGTGCATTAACATACCTCAGTAAAGGAATTTGAACAGTCCGGTAGACTATCAGACAAATAGTCTAGGAATCGCCGGAGTGTATCCCTCTGGGGGCAGGTTAAGTCTGATTCTCTAGCAAGACTTACTAGGACTTTTGAGAATCT
>JBBPUL010000082.1:0-43248 GCA_038094675.1 Spongispora temasekensis
TCCGGACTGGAATATTGACCATACCCTGTGATACGTAGTTTACGACCTTACGGCCCTCTTCTCATGTGATTTGGACAATATATACTGATGTTCTGTCGTGCTTTCGTTCAAAGGACGGCCGATGATCCCGGGCCACAGCATTCCGAAAATTACAAAGCTGTTATAAGGCTACCGGATGGCTCGGGATGCGTTTCTCTGCTCATTCCGAGTTCAACGGCACCGATACCGAAGGATTCCGTGCAGACGTCGAGGAGTTATTCATGTCCCGAGGTTGAGACTATTTTTTTTTGCGATTTTCCCACACCGCCAACCTTCCTGAAAAGGACAGTAAACACAACGTGGGCGCCAGCTGCGCCTACTACCAGCGCTCAGCACTAAGTATGTAAGCCAGCATCATGTAATCAGATAGAGTATAATTGTGAAGGCCACGTCGTCCCGTTCCTTCGTATCTTGAGCAGAGTCTGAGAGAATCTTGAGGCGGGCGGTCTCGTTCTCCTTGAGCCAGCTAATAAGGCGCGTCGTACGAGTGGGGGTCTACCGGATCAGAGGGAAGTGTAGGCTATCAATGTGGACAGGCAGGGCAGAAGTCGAGGCCAGTGATGGAGAGCCCGATGGCGAGGGACTGTGGGAATGGCGACTGCGACTACAAGACCGGCTGCCGCTTTGGCTATCTTCAAGGAGGATGAAGACCCCAATGTTGCCCAGGCCTCGCAAACGAGCCCTGCTAAGTCCGGCGACAAAATTGGACGATACTTGAAGGAGTAAGTTTTTTTTTATTCATTTTAATTGTAGCTGACCATGTCTACTACTGTGTGTAGACTGCGGAGACTGTATAATGCGGCGAATGGGAGGCTTGGACAGGTAGGTGCAAGTATGACGTATGAGGAATTGCAGAGCGACCAATCCAGGAAGACCATTATCGGCAAGTTTTTTGTATGAACTGCGCTACTTGTTTACTAATGTGCAATGTAGACTCCGTCGCTGCAGACTTTCCGTGGTGGCCTGACCTTCACGGGTTCTGGAATACCAACCCAGGCTACAACGTTTCTCCGGGGGTTGAAGACCCGGGCCAGAATTTCGAGCAGCAAGTGCTGGACAACTTTGGACTCGACTTTCGGGGCAGCGGAACTGACTCGGGCGTGGAGAACTACGTGTATTATTCACCTGCGGATAGTGGTGTGGATGGATCCAATACCCCTCCATTCACGTTTGGCGATATAAACATGGATGCAAACCCACGGGATGACACCTGTTCGTTCGACTCCTGGTTGAACTTCGACATCTCTGATCATGGCTCGTGTCCGCCGCTTGCCGGCCCTTCATATGCTCCCACAACGCTTCGGTTCCGCCTCATGCCGACCATTACGATGTTTTAATTCCGCAGCTACCTGCCGCAGCCTCATCCTTTTCACAGCCGCCATTTCATACCCCCCCAGTGGCCCCATCACCTTCGCCTCCGACTCTTCCCTCACCACAGCATGCGGATGACGAGATGAAAGATATATCTACGTACTTACGTGGGCCTGGCGCTGGTGAGTTTACATCGCTAGCACCACGCTTACCACATCGCGGTCGCGCCGACTTGCCTGCCCCCTTCTCTTTTCGTGGTGGTGCACCCGTGATCACGCCGTACTGGTCAATGGCTACCCCCAGTGGCCTACCGTTGCATGGCCAGGCACGAACGATGTGCACGTCTGGCTCGTCATGTCGTCAAGGCAAGTCGGCATCTCACTTGGATGGCTCTGCAACTGGCAACAACATATCCATGCCACTCACATCTATGAACGAAGACCCGTTGCCGTCACCTGCTGCCCCCCCACTCACGCAAGCCGATGGCCAAAGCATCTTCACACAAGCCAATGAAAGCGGCGAAGGTCGAGCCTTCTTCCGTAACGGAAGTACTAATAAAGCATGTGAAGGACATACTTAGTGCAAAGTCGGAAGTGTGTCAGGACAAACAGCGGTGCCGTGCCATGCGCTGCCAGGACAAGGAGGCAGAACGTGCACATCAAGAACGGCTTGCGGCAATGTCCCAGGCACATGAACAAACAATGGCGTAATATATGTAGAATCAAGCTACTCGAGCAGGAACTCGAGCTTGAAAGGCTTCGTCGTGGGTTGTCGGGTGGGGCGTAATATGACATTTAATTTTACATACTGGTTCATAACGTCCCTCGTCTGTATCGTGTACATGTCTTTGTTTGTGTCCATATGCTGTTGTACAATAGTATGTAACTAGGACATTAACCTGGTTTGGGCCTTCAGCCCAAATCATCCCATTTTGATAGGGAAATGTATATAGCAAGGGAAAAATTATTCCAAGTTGACTGAGCTGACAGACACAAATTACAGCACATATCCTGGTAGTGAATGCTCAGTCAAACTCTCAGTCAATATTTTAACTCAGTGAAAAAGAGATGTATGTATATCTGCAATTGTATTTGTAGAGATAGTACACATATGTACATAACATGTAGTACACATCACAGTTGTAAATTTCTAAGTACCTCAGTCCAAATTATATTGACATTTTTGGCATCTCTTTGATTTTTCTCGGATGGGTACAATGTGAAAGGGCCACATAAAGCTGTCCATGAGAAAACTCAAGTTTAATCCAACATGGCTTAGAGTCTGGCCTTGTGATTTGTTGATATGTAGTCATGGCATAAGCAAGATGGACAGGAAATTGTAGACACTTGAATGGCACTCAGGCTGGAGAGTCTTCAAGGCCAGAATCAAGACCTATTCTAGGAATGAAAACCACCTCTCCATCTCCATTCTTCTTTAGAACACAACACTCCAGGGTTCTAGGAGTTGGTCTAAGTAATTTCAACCTGGTACCATTGCAAAGGCCATGCAGAGAACTTCATCAGCAAAACAACCTTTTGCATTTTGGCAGAGTGTGGCAGTGCTCCACAGAGAGGTACCCAAAACTACAGACACTACAGAGTCTACAGACAAGGGTTGTTTTGCTGATGAATCCAAATTACACAATAGCATTATTGGAGCACCATTTTTCAACTTCACTTTGTGAAGAGGAAATACAGATGGATTGATGGTGTGTACTGTAGAACTTCAGGTTGAACATAATGGTACTCCTTCTGCTTTATGATAGAGTCTGCACTGAGATAGACATCCTTTTGTTGAGGTGCAACAGAGTTAAGTATAGATGCATTCAATTCATGGACTTGATCATTTTGAGGACTGAAAATAGTGTGCTTCAGGAAGTATCTGTCAAGAGGTGCTGATTTTGTGCAAGAAGTCGAGAGTATAGAGCATTCATGAGAGAATCCATAGTATCACCACATTTCATATAATCAGGAAGAGTTATGTTTCTCTCTGTTACTCTAATGTAAATTGATACGGGCTCTTTGATTTTGGTCAAATATAAGAATCCCGAGTCGACTTCTGTGTGCCGCCATGTCTAATCCCTCCTCTGAGCCTGCCAGGGTTGGGGATCCAGAGTGCTTCGATGACAGCTTCAATGATCTAGAAGTCTCGCATGCCAGCAAGATATCAGATTAATTATTAAAAAAAAGATGATGCCATGCTCCTGAGTGTGGCTCCAGTGGATGATATAGAGGCATTCCCAATAGCTGTGATATGGGGAGCTTTGGGCTGTGTTTCTGTCATCCAGTTTACATACCTTTGCTACCAAGTTCTGATTGCTGAAATGTCACGACAAGCTCGGGCAGTGTAATAACCCTGAATGAACATCGCCGGCTCAGGGGTTACCGCCGCATCTGCCAACCAAAAAGTTGAGAAGGACTGTCCCACCGATCAAAAGTAGCGATGCAAGACAAGACGCATAACCGTTTCCGTAAGCTGTCAAATAATCAACCTATGATATGAAGCATTCATTTCAGCTGCTCGACAGACGCCGGTCACCATGCATACTTATTGTATAGACGTGCGCACCGAGTGGCAAGTGCAGTGCCTCAGTGCCTGACCATTTACCCTCATTCTCTCTCGAATGGACACAGCTCATAGATGTATGACACGGAACTTGTGCTCGCGCTGGCAAGAACGGCCAACCCGGTTGCACAGTCGGAAGCGAGACTTCCAGTTATCGGTACGGGGGACGCTGGATCCAGGTTTTGTGTCCACGCCCTTGGCAAGTTGGTGCCTCGGGTTCGAATTGTTCGATCGCAAGCAATCTCCGATTAAGTATAAATTGTCTCTAATCGCCAACAGCATGATCAGCGATTCCCAGCGATTGCGGCGGCAGTGGATGGTACACGAGTCACGTACCCCCAAATAGCTGTGGTGTGGGTGGGGACCGTCGTTTGGCAGTAACACAGCCCAAAAAATGACGGCTGAAATTTGTAATTGATATGAACTTTGTCTGGCGGCTCTAGCAGATCGCGCATAGTATGCGTGGCTTCCCTTCAATAGCCTCTCGAATAGTGTATATACAGTATAGCAGACCCAGAGCCTAGAGGTTCTTGGACAATATTCAAGAAGCAGAAAAGAAGCGTTTGACAAACTTGATAATCTAACGCTGTGTCAATGATTTTATTACGGCAACAAGTCAGTAATGGAGACAGCCGATGGCCGATCCGGCTGTTTGGAATGGGAGTCTATGTCGTAATCCTTGTTACAGTAAGCCTTGCAAGTGGGTCGAGCCATTCTAGAAGTGACGGGTTATAAAGCAAAGACGCATGTGGTGTGCCCGTGCCACCCTGAGTGGGCGACGCAGGCCTGTATCGCGTCGACTTCTTCAATTCAATGTTCAACAAGCTGGAAACGAGGTGGGAAATGTAGATACAGTACATATTACGGCCCCGTTACGAACCGTCGAGCTCTGAGAGTATGTACAGTACATACAAAGAAAAAGTAAAACGTCAAAGGAGTCCATTCAACAACCGCTGCCCGACACTCTCCGGTTCCTGCCTCGCCATCTCGATAATACTCAACAGCTTCTTGATCCCCACCAACAATGGCAATGACGACGGCGACGACTCCGTCGCCTCCGACGCAGTGCGGGGGAACCCAGCACTCGAGAGTTGGTGCAGCGTCGCACGCAGCTCGGCATCGTTCGCAAACAGCTCGACGGATCGGAGCACGACTTCGAGTTGTTCGAGGTGCGAGATCGGCGGCATGCGGATGGTGGCATCGAATACTTCGGAGAATCCCAGATCGGCGATGTGTTGGCCTAAAGAAGTCGTTGCGAGCACCAGCAGGCGGCGACCCTGCAGAAATAGTCCCCATATGCTCAGTCGAGGAATAACCATCCCATACCAGGCAAATACAAACCTTGGGGGGTTTACGCGCGATGAGTACGAGTAACGTCTGGAGAACGGCATTCGAGAATCTATTACCCAGGTATGTCCAGTCTGCAGTATTTCTTCGTCACACAAGGTTTCCCGGTGGGGATGTGGAGCTCACCTAGCAGGCGTTCTAGGTTGTCTACGATGATCACACTCAGCGGACTTTTGTAACTATCGTTGAACGTCTTTGTTATAGCGGCAATCTTTTGCGCTTCCGAATACCCAACCATGAGATCTGGCGAAATAATCTTGACAAATGGGAATTTGGACCGCCATGCAATCGTGGCAGCCAACACCGTCTTGCCTGATCCAGGCAGACCGTTCAGAAGCACGCTGACCCGCGGCGTGCGTTCGGATTTGGCAACCTGGTTAACAAACAGCTTCCCTTTCTCCAATATTTCCTATTTGAAGTGTCTATCAGCGCAAGGTCCCCGAAGCTATACCAACGTACGTGGATCTCGGCGTCAAATTCGATGATTCCGTTCTGGATCACTTCTTGGATCTCCTCTTCAGCGGTACCAAATGCAGGTTTAATTTCCTCGAGGGCTCGGAAGAAGTCGCTTCTATTTACTCTCAAATTTTCCACGTCGTCCGAAATGCCAGCAAATGTCCCGACTTTTACATGCCGATTGAATGCGAAACTCGTTGCGCTCTTGACAAAGCCCTCGATCTCGGCACCAGAGTAGTTCTTCATGAGCTGCGCAAGCTCGTGGAGGTCGACATCGTTGTCCATCACTTGATTTGTCCGCATCTTTGCGGTGTGGATACGGAGGATCTGATGGCGACCTTCCGTGTCGGGAAGTGAGATTTCCATATGGACCTCGAGACGACCGGGTCGTAGGAGTGCTTCGTCGATCATATCTGGCCTGTTTGTCATCCCGATGACAAGGATATTGTTCAGTCTGTCAACACCGTCCATCTAGAATGTGAATTCATGCCTGTCAGGGACATTCGCGAGACAGAAGTATGCTGTACCTTTGACAGAAGCTGATTGACCACAGTATCGCCAACACCAGTTCCGGTGTTTGTTGATCCACGTTGTTTGAAGACGGCATCTAGCTCGTCGAAGATGATGATGTGCAAGGCACTCTCGTCGCCCTTTTCTTTGAACTAAAGACTCCATTAGCGTCAACAAACAAGAAATCGTACAGACACTCGCCTCTATCTCTGCATCTGCAAAGAGTTTGCGGACGTTCTCTTCGGAAGCGCCAACATACTTGTTAAGAATTTCGGGTCCGTTCACGATCTTGGGCTCTCGAGCATTCAACATCTTCCCGATTTGGCGTGCGATCAAGGTTTTACCTGTTCCGGGGGGCCCGTGAAGCAGGATACCTTTGGCAACAGGATCACGATGGGATTCAGTGTTTGGTCAAGAGAAGACAAACCTTTGACGTGTTGAATGCCGAGCTTCTCGACGAGGGCTGGTGGGAATACACGCGATGCAAATGCGCGACGAAAGATGTCGTTGAATTCTTTGTCGAGACCGCCAATGCCCATATCCTCAAACTTGAAGTTGGGGGCGATGATCGCGTTTGCGGCCGCTCTAAAACATACATAAATCAAAAGATGTGTTCGAAGAGAGCAACACACCTCTTGGCGCTGCCCTTGAGTTTCATGAGACTACCGCCCTCTTTCATGATGGTGATGTCCGTTGTCTGCATCATGACACCCATTTCGACGCGCCTGGAGTTGTTTTGGCGGCCGCCTTTCTGCTCGTCGGTGAGATCGACTACGCTTATTGAGGCGATACTGAGCCTCAGCTTGTCTCCCCTGTAATCGACGGTGAGCATGCCTCCTGGTGCAAACACGAGGCCATTGTAGGCATTGAGCATTTTCGAAATGAGGTCGTCCTGGTCGTAAGGCATGGCGTTTTCTTGATTCTTCCTGAAGAAGCTCGCGACGAAATCGATCGACTGCAAAAATGGGGGTGCGTTGGGATGTGGCGAGGCGGGAATGAGTTCGACGGTGACATTGTCTCCGGTAAGCGAAAGGTCCATCCATTGTCTGAGAGTCATCGAGGCTGCGACGGTCCCCGGGGTGATCTGGCCTGATGTATCGTGGCTGTGAACGTGGGTGAGGCTGGCAGCAAGAGACGGTGTCGGAAGCGTACCATGTCGTGACGGGATACTGGCCCTTGACGATGACGTGCACGTTTGTTTGAAAGTCGTACGGGCTGACGATGAGGCAGTTTTTGAGTGCGAGGGTTTCGTTTGGCGTGCCTACGACGGCGTAGCTGCGATGCCACGTGAGTTATCTGGCGGTGAGTGGGGTCAGAGAGCGTACGTACTTGATGCCGGTGCGCGACGGCGGGGGTTTTCGTTTCTCGAAGAGGGCCTGTGATGGATCAAGTGGTGGACGGGGGGTGGCATTGGACGACCTGGTGAACATGGTGTTGATTACATCATCCTTACTAGGGGCCCTTTCTCTGCTACTTACTCGCTCGATGGACCGTCGCTCCTGCCACCTGCTTGGCCCCACCGCCCTCGTGAGCATCCACCAAAACGCCAGCCGCTGAACCTCAACGCGTTTTGTAGGTCGTCCAGGCCCTGATGGGCGTCCTCGCCGTCCTCTCGCTCGTCTACAAGAGACAGCGCGAGACACAGCAACGTCCGTGGAAGATCTGGTAGTACCAGCCCACCACTCATTTCCCGTGTCTTGGCTGAATACACGCAGGCTCTTCGACGTCGCGAAACAGGTCGTCGGCCAGATGTTCGTCCACGGTGTCAACGTGCTCATTTCCGACTTTGGGTCCCACCATTCTGCCGGGAACGCCTGCACATATTATTTTCTCAATATCGTCCTCGACACCACGCTCGGTGGGCACCTGGCCTTGCCCTCATCACCCCCACCCTGACCCCAAAAATTTTAGGCGTGGCGCTGATTTACCTCTTGCTCCAAGCTTCGACTTGGCTTCTCTCGAAAAGGCTTGGCTTCAAGGGCCTAAAAACGGGTCAGTATGGGAACCCGCCCTCGGCATCCTACTGGCTCCGTCAGACGGCCGTGTACGTCTTTGCTATCTCCACCATGAAGTTCATCTTCGTCGCACTCTATGCGGTCTGGCCAGGCATATCGGGCGTGGGCGACTGGCTCCTCAGCTGGACAGGCAATGGCGGATCGGTTCAGGTCATATTGTAGGCCAGATCCACTCTATCGTTCATTCTCCGATGCTTCACGTAATTTTTCTAGCGTGATGGGCATCTTTCCCATGTTCATGAACGTGTTGCAGTTTTGGCTCATCGATTCCATCGTGAAGGCCTCCACTGCACCCGCCAGTCGTTCTGCCTCCCCCCGCGGCTCCGACGCAGAGGACCGAGAGCCACTGTTTGGTTCTCAAGACGGCGATCACGACGACGCGCTCCGACATGACATCGAGACCGGTTTCCCATCCTCCTCCGCCAAGGCAGACACCAAGACGCTGGTGGGCACGGACGACGGCAAGACAAGGCTGTCGACTCCAGGATCGTCTTCCCCGGTATCCCTCGCCGCGGCCCCGATCGAGGCTGCGCACAACTACCCACCTGACAATGCCGACGGCGCCAGACCTCGCCTCAAGTGCAAACGATCCGCGTCGTCTCTGATTGATCTTCCCTCTGCCCGCATGCATGAGTCGGTGCTTGGGCTCTCCAGATCCTGTGATGGCGAAAAGCCCGAGGCATGGAGGTGTACGGAGCCAAATCAGCAGGTTTTCGTTAGTGCGAGGTAACATTGGTTAATTGTCTCCGTGCAGCATGACATTTTGTTCCCACTCACATCCAATGTACTATATCAAGACCACCACTTGCTTTTATGTTACCCGAGGACGTATTCTAATATCATTCCATCGACCGCGTTTTTTTCGGGTCGTGAGCGTGTCGTACACGCGGCCTGTGTGAACTGCAGTTTGCCATCTCCCACCACCTCAGCTTTGGAACATGGTCGGAAACGTACCTTCCAATCACGTAGACGTAGATCATCATCATCATGGCAGTGGCGCTGAGTTCTCACTCGAAAACATCCTCGGCGCCAACCACGACGACCTCGAGCACCCTGGCCTCAAACAGCAGGACCTCGGCGCACCCGCAGCGACAGCGGCACACGGTTGGGACCAGGAATCCGCCAACCATCCCACCGCAGAGGGCTTCTGCGTCGAGTGCGAGGGTGAGCGGCGGGACCCAGGATGCAGACCCTACATCGTTTTTCTGAACGCCCAGCACAGACCAGCCCGCCCAGCTCTCCTGCAAGGAATGCGCAGACGACTACTGCGAGGTGTGCTTTGCCGCCCAACACCGAAAGGGAACACGGAAGCAGCACACTGTCGCGCCCGTCGCAGGGAAGGCGGCATCGCTCAGGAACGGTAGCGCAACGGCGGGCGATGGCGGAAGCGGCAGCGGCGACAACGCGAGTAAAACGGACGAGGCAAGTCCACTTGCACGCCGTGCGGGGTGTTCTCTATCTCAACTCACTTTTCTTACACAAAGGCCGACGCGGACTTCCAGATGTCGGACGACGACTCGGACGAGACCACCCCCGCCAGACCTCCACCTGCCGTCGGGTCCTTCTCCTCGGAGCTGCTGCTCGGCGCTCAACCAGTCATTGGGGCCGCCGTTGGCGAATGGTTCGTCGAGCGTGCCAAGTACATCCCTCTCCGCCTCACGTTTGGCGAGCGCAAATACCTTCGTCTCCTCGACGCCGCGCTCCAGGTCTCAGAGTATACCGACAAGATTGATACCCTCGGCTTTGGTCTCTCGAAAGCGAAGCGGATCGTGCACCAGATTCGCGAACTGTGCGCGATCCTCTCCGGCCTCGTCTTGTCTGCCGACTACAAGCAGGGGCAGGAACTCTTTTCCGACCGCGATTTCAAGCAGAATGCGGATTTTTATCAGCTTATTTTCGAGCTCGGACGACGGCACAAAATCATGAACCCCGATAAGATGCGGTCGACGTATGGCAAGTTGATCTATCTCTTGCAGGTATGCGTTGGGTCTTCTGGCACTCGATCGAGACCGGGGTTGACAGCTCGCGCGCGTTTCAGGATAGCCAGTCCCCCGAGGTCAAGGATATGCTCAGCTTTTCGTGCGTCAGGCCTATCCGGACCGTGTACAACGTGCTGGAGCACCATGGCGCCCTCGAGCTCCTCCGAGACGACCTCGTGTCCGTCGCGACCAAGGAGATCTACTCCGATGGTCGATCCAGACGCGACATCCAAAAAGACATCAAGAGCAAGGAACGTGCGATCGAGACGCTCGCCACTCGGTACCAACGCGAGGGCCTCAACCAAGAGCAGGTCCGTCAGTGTTTGTACAGCATCGGTGACAACCACGCCTTTCTGCGCACCAACCGCGATCCCTGCGACCGCATGATTCATTATCTCAAAACGTACTTTCACCCTACGCAAGCCAAAGACCCAAAACACAGCCTAGCGATCCGGAGCGGTAAGGGCGGTGCGAGACTCAGTCACGATCATGCAAAACAATACGCGTACGTGTTGCAGAGCTTGACGCTCTGGCGCGAGATTTTGCATGGCAAGTTGTCCCGTTCTACTGGGATTTTCCGATGAATGGGATGTGTGACCCACTAGTACCTCACGACAGACATGTTCCGGCTATGGTCGCTCGCGGAGCAAGATTTGCTCTCCGAGAGCGTCCCTTATCGTCTCCGCGACACGGGTCAAGGTCTGAACAGGGTCCAAGCTGCTCCCAAGACGTTGCGTATGATGCACACGATCCTCCATCGCGCGCAACAAAGCGTCGGGTCCTGGGTCGGCTCGTCCGCCATCCACATGGGCGATCACAACGTTCCGAACGCGCTCATGTTCATTGGTAACGTCCTCATCGTCGTCGGATGATATATATACACCTGACGAACGCGCGCGCGGGGGGATGGAACGAAACAGACAAGTACTCCCAGATCTATCGTATCCTCTTGCCGATATGCAACACGCTCTCGCAAATACCCCGTCTGTCGGACAAGCCTGCGCTCCGGTCGTACATGGAAGACGAATTCGGCTCGATCGACAATGGCGTGCGCGAGATCCTGTCCGATTTCTTTCGGCATGGGTTCGACGGCTCGGGGGCGGACAATTTTTTCGATGCGGGGAGTTGTATCGACGGGCGTTTGACGAGCGCGTGGAATTGGTGTGCGCAGTTGGAGAAGAAGCGATATTTTCATGTGTTTTTGTTGACGGGTGCGTTTTTGATCCTTTTTTTTTCGAGCGCGGTTGTTGATCCGTTTTTTTTTTTTTTTTTTTTTTTTTTTTTTTGGAAGGGTTCATTGGGTTCGATGGCGAGTGGTGAAGGAAAGGGGTCACATTTACCGGGCCGGTCTCGGATGTTAATTTTCATCTCGTTTGTTAGACTTTTTGACAGCAAACATGCTCTATGTTTGCACGACTCTTGCAAAGACCTGTGACAGTCCTGACGAGCGAGGCATGACTGTTTGTACTCCTTTACATCATTGATCATTGATCCAGGTGAAATAACGTCTTCACTGGGGGGGGAAGGGTAAGTGCTGAAGCTACCACACCCTGCTGCTGGAGACGGACTTATTAGGGCAGTGGACATTTCCGAGCTGCCACGGCATATGAATAATGTATGTTTACCCCTGCCACAGCCAGTGGCTATTGGTGGTGCTGTCCCACCATCCTGCCGGAGGTCAGCCTCCACAACATTGGCTCCACTTCGATCGCGATCATATTAACATTTTTGAAGTGTGCATCCAGTGATCGTGAGGCCAGAGACATGGCCGACATGCTCCTCGAGAGCTTTTCTTTTCTTTATCAAAGACCTTGATTGGCAAGCAAACCGAACAAGGCCTTCCGCTCGCAGTTTATGCTGCAACTCCTCCTCAACATGGCGCACCTCCAGTACACAGACAGGGCATTGAAGAGCACCGTTATCCCTATCACTCCTCTGTTACATACATATGTACTGTGGTGTAATTGGTCTGTGTGGAGCAGCGGTAAGTGCAATCAACAAGAAATAGTCAGTTTATGTAGCTCGAGCGAGCGTTGCGACTGGACCATTTTATTACCTTCTACGTACTGTTACTAGCTCCTTGCATGTGCTTATCGGATGACTTGCAATGCGCTTTTTTCACTTGCGTAAGTTGTGAATAAGTCAGGGTGAACAAATCGCCAGTAAGAGTCGAGCAAGTATGATCCAGGAGTGGACCCTACTTATATAAGTGGTTTTTTTACTTATTCGTGACTGACGTATAAAATGATTAGTATGTAGCTATAAGGTTAAATAAGTAGTGTGTCAATTTGCTGATGTGTCCTCCGCATGGCGGTGCTCCCGATCAGATGACGTGTCAGCACGCGTGATAGCCTGGATGCCGCGGTGATTTCCGAGATAGGTGCATTATAATGCATCTTATCTACCATGTCTAGGAACTTGGTTTGAATCCTATAAAGTTATTGCTAAGTGCTGCGTGTATTGCTGCGACGCTGCTACGACTGAAATCCTCGCTAATTTGAATAATAATACCTTACATAAGTTTGACACTCAGGTGACTTGGAGGCCGTCCTGCCCACCGCACTCATCAGAATCCGATTTAGAAACAGGTTTCAACGATTTGATTTATAACACTGTTCCGTATATTTACTTGACAAACGGGGCCGGAAATTTACGGTAGCGTCCTGGGGGTATTTCTTACTACTGGTATCTCCGAGTCCGTCTCTACGTTGTCTCAGATGCACCCCGCATTCGGCATCACCGTCCTTGCATTCGTCAGTCTAACTGCTGCAGTGCCAGCCTCATCAAGGAGGCTAGATCGGAAACCCGCCAATTCCGGGATCGCCATCCCACTTTCCAGAAACGCTTCGTCTTTCTGGCTGCATTCAAACAACACGGTTGATATTGATGCACTCGTCTCTCATGTCGAAGTAGTCAACGCGTAGGTCCCATTTACTGCGTTTGTACCCTACGATTCCCCTCATTTTTGTTATACATGCTAGTAAATATCTCCGTGACATGCACACGGGGAATGCACACCGTTCTGATGTGGAAGAGGTAAAGGAATGGAAGAGAATAACAAAGCCTGGCGCCGGCGCCCCCTTGATAAATGATCGTAATATGAATATGTATTGGTATACCACCATTACGGTCGGCACTCCCCCTCTGCCCTTCACTGGTAGGACCGTTTTTATCACAACGGTGATGTAGTGTATTGACCACGATCTCTGCGCAGTTGTCGTCGATACCTCGTGTGCGTGAGTGCATTTCGTGCATTCCTTCATTCCGGCCTTTTTTTTTCTTAATATGGTACAGGGATCTCTTCTTGCCCGGCTCATCCTGTGATGCTACATGTGATGGTCACAACCGTTGGAACCCTGGTTCATCTCGGACAGCCAAATACAAAGGTGAAGAGTTCGAGATATACTTTGGCGATGCAGGTAGAGGATACAGATATTCGGATTCCGTTGTTTCTGGAAAGCAATATACCGATAACGTCACCATTGCTGACTTTACGGTATGTTGTTCAATATACATAGCTCGTCGACGTGTTGTTGACCTTTATCGGGTGACTACCAGGCAGATATTCAGAGGATTGGGGTGGCAGATACATATTCCTATGGACACCGTGAAGAAAACGGCTTCCCTGCAGATGGTTTGTTGGGAATGGCATTTCTCACTCTTTCGGACTATCCTGCACAAACCTTGTTCGGAACACTGGTCGAGAAGCACAAGGTTATCAATCCAGTGTTCTCTCTGAGACTCACCTCTGAAGGAGGTGAACTATATATTGGAGGAGCGAACTCCTTTTTATACAACGGTAGGATAACCTACGCGCCTGTGATTGACCCGGTATGCAAACATGAAGGATGCATACCGCATGGATGTTCACTTTTATGAATTGTCATTTCAGCAGGGATACTGGGAGATAAAGGTCGACAATATTTACTTTGGGAGGAAGAACGTAGCCCCGAAAGGTATCAAGGCTGTCATCGATACTGCTGCCAATTTTATCGTTGGAGACCATGCACGAGTTGCCCTACTGTACGAGGCCACTGGTGGCACACTCGTCAAGAATGGTTTCTACAGTCGTATGTATTTCATTTTATGTCCGCATCACATGCTGAAGGAACTCCTGCAGTCCCATGCGCAAAATTCCCCCGAATCGCCTTTACTATTAGCGGCAGACGGTTCAGGATCCCGCGTGAACTCATGAACCTCGGACCAACCTATCAAGGATCACCCGATTGTTTTAGTGCTATTGTTAGTACGAGAAGGACCCCTTGTAAGGTGTTCCCTTTGCGGTTGGCAGGGGAGTGTCAGGCTGAGGACTTTTTTTTTTTTTTTTTGACAGCATTCTGGTCCCTTGGGGCTCCTTTTCTTCGGACTGTCTATACTGTGTTTGATTATGGAACGGAGGAAGTCGGTTTTGCAACCCTTGCTTAACGAAATCGCGTTTGAGTTTGAGGGCTTCGTGTGTTTTCACTACGGTACAAACGGACTCGGTTAATCCGGGATTAGATAATCGCATAGATAAAACCTCAGTCACTGACGTGTATCAGTACTGAGGTGAGATCAGCCCCTTTTGTACTCTACATTGTTCTCATGCACCTCCAGTGTACTTCTACAGGTTATGAGCCAGCTTGCGCTCTGATCGAGTTACCTCTGACACACATATAATTGCCTGAATGACTTGCACTACATCTGAAGAAGTAGTAAAGCTACCAAAGCTTGATGCCTCCGGCAAGGAGTGGATCACCTGGAAGCTCATCTATTCTATGTTGGGTTGTATCTTGATAGATCTCCCAATCATATCTCTTATCTCCAGATCTCAGATCTTGATCCAAATCTCAGGGCCAGATAAGGCTATGCCTTCTCTTCCATTCCTCCCACCACCACAGCATGTCTACCACATGTCCTTATCTCTGTGGCACTACCCTGGATCCTCTTATCTTGTAGTTCCTATTTAAGTAGTGCCCTCTGCCCTGGCCAGCCCTAAGCTTGGTCTGTGCACATGGCATGCTAATATATATAGGGCACTTGGTCAACTGGGATTCCCCAGCCTGATTCTCATCGTCCTTCTTTGGTTGCACCTCTTGTGGCCTAGCCCTAAGTGTATATTGTCATCTGGTGTCCTCTGCTTAGCAAGGCATTAGGTTAGGCCCTATCACTCATCCTCCTCTGTTTTTATGAGTACTGCCCTCGTCCTTGCCTCTATTCTTGATATAGCTATATACAAGCTGGCTTCCTATCTCAACCACTGAAGATTGCCGGGTTCCGATAACCAAACCCCAGTGTGGACTAGCTTGAGTGTTCCCTTTGCACTAATGCTTGCCCTCCAAGTCTTCATCCTCTTAAAGTTAGGTTTAGTGCATTGCTAGTTTGCAACACACTACATCATTGAACTCCTCATTATACTTGTACATCTCCTAATACTCTTGCAAATAAATGTCCATCACCTGCTTTGAATTGAGGGCTGCATTATCAACAATTAAGTCTCACCATGCATGCTTGATAATTTGCAGTTCCTCAAATTTCTCAGCACCCAAACATGACTGGCAGTTAGTGGTGATTTCAGCACCAGCTGAAAATAGATGTTCGCAAGAGACTGATGATGCTGGGATGGCACAAATGTCTTGTGCAATCTATGCAGGGGTAGGATACATGGTGGCATGCTTTGACCACCAGTTGACAATGTCCATACTCTTTGTAACATTCTCTGGTAGACCAGCAAGATAATGCCACAGTTCAGCTGCCCATCCAAGTGCTGCACCATGCCCAGCTTTCTTGATGAGGGTGTGATGGTGATGGTCATACTTAGACTCCAGCATGTCATCATGTGGGGGGGAGGACTGCATAGCCATGGTCGTACACTGTGCAGCATGGGCATTTTCCATCTCTTTCCAATACTCTTGCATGGTTGACTCAATGACTTTGAGTACTTCATCATGCCAGTTTATGGCATGCTGGTTCCCAGCCTCAATCTCCTTAGCTTGTTCTTCAGCCCCTCCTCATGCCATCTTGATGTAATCTAGCTTATAGTATGGATGGAGAACTTCAATCATAACCAGTTGGTGAGTGTTAAAGATAATGCAACCAAGAACTTACCAAGCATGAGAATGTATACCAGCTTGTCATCGATTTGACTGTAGTATTTCTTGCTGATACCATCTTGAAGTGCATTCCTGTAAGCTGAGTACTGGAGGAGATCTCATTTCTTCTCCCATACTGTCAAGAGCTTCTTGATCTCCAGAATTGCATGCCAGAGAGTTGCACAGCCCTTATCTGAGAAAAGTTGTTGGATGTTGTTTGCATCCTGATCATGGGATTGTTAGCTTGTGTCATAGTAACAGCTTTGTCATAGTATGCACAGCAATTAAGGAGCATGTATCATGGACACATTTCCAGTCCCTTGTTGATAAGGCAAATTTTGTCCATGAGATACACTTGGCTCGTCCACTGTGCTGAACTGTTGTGATAGGGCCATAAAGTTTGTTTGCTGAGTGATAAACATGTTAATAGGCTAAATGTTTAATGACAATCAGTATACCTTTGTAAAATTAAATTCAATAGTGACTGGTAGCTACATATACCTGATGCAATTTATGAGCTCAGCCAAGCATTCCATCAGTTGTGCTCCATCGAATGTTGCTGTGCAGTGGAAATGACAGAGGTGGGTTGATACCACACTTTATTTGTAGTGTTTCAAAGTACTCAATATGTTGTCCTGAATATTGCAACTTGATAGCAAGGGTATGGATGGTGGTAATGACATCCAATGAGTCATTTGCCATGCGGTTCTGAGGAAGAGTGGGATTGAACTCCCAAATGGTGGTTGTGGTGTCGACATTGGATATCTTCATAATGGTGGCAAGAACTGAGGTGATAGTGAGATTGATAACATGTGCAAGATAAGCAAGGTGATTCGAGTCTGAACTGAATGAGTAAATGTAATGATGATGGAGAAGGCATTCAGTTATGTCAGCCACTGTGTTATTTGAGGAAGCATTATCAGCAGTGAGACATAAGAGTTTGCTGGACATTGAGGTGGTGATTCCGGCCCTCTCAGCAAGTCCAACAAGTGTGCTATGTTGTCTCCACTGTATACACCTGAGAAAGCTTGCAATGTGATGACTTGTGAATGCAATGTCCACTTTTTGGAGCTTGCATCGACCCGGATCCAGTGAGCCATAATGCCCAAAAATGCTGCCTTTGTTTGTTCAATGGACCAGAGGTCCATGGTGATGGAGACTTGGCCAGTGGATGGTGACTGTTCAAAAGGGTGAGCATTATAAATTAGCTAAGGAAATGAAGTAAAGAGCAGCTAACCTGGATTTCCACCTTCAGCTGCTTGATGAAGTTGATGAACTCATTGTGAATGAATGTATTGATGTTGTGGCTTGATGGTATGTTGACTCTGGTAGCATTTGGTCACATTGCTACCAGGCAGTTTTGGAAAGCAGCCTTGTCAGCCTTAGTATAGCCATGTCTAAGCATAAAACCACCATTATTATTTGTTGTGCTTGGTTAGTTGGACTTAGTAGTTTTGAAGAGTGGATGCTGATGTAAGGTGAAGTTTCCACACTTGATTCTCAAAAAAGCGCACAAATGTGCATTTCATATTTGATTGTAATCTATAACTGATTATATAAGTTGTTTATTTCATATAGCTTAGTCTAGTAAATTATGTTCTTATATTAATATAGAAGATTATATAATGATTATGTAATAACTGAGTTTGAAATAATTGATTTTGAAATTAAATCTGTGATTTATTTTTGATAGTTTACACAAGTCTATATAGACCTGTATAGGAGAGAACCTATCTATATCTCTGTACAGCTCTGTATAGAGCTATACAGGGGGATATAGTTTACTGATGTAGTTTGCTGATGTGTCCCTTATTGCTGGGACTTGGAGCTGCAAGGTCTTTTTCATCTAAGTAATCAGACACTGGCAAGCAGAGGTTGCATCAATCAGAAAAGGAGGAAACTAGTAGAGAGCATGCTTATTTGGATGTACCTGCATGGTACAGAGCCTCCACTAGTGGTCTTTTGAGGACCACACTCTCTCTGATGATATGCTGGAATAGAAATGAGGATAAGAGTACTAGCAAGAATATATACAACACTAAATGTGATGTGATGGGTGAAGTTGTTGATGGTGAGAGTGAAGAAGTGTGATAGAGAGGAAGGGGTATTGAGGATCAAAATGATTGGTGATGAAGAGTAGTCTCAATATTTTATTAGAGTTGGGCTCCTTATACTCACTCGAAGAGAGAGAATGCTTTAGAATATTGAGACTAAGGAATTAATTTACTGGCATTGAGCTACTTATATACTATTTGTAAGATGAAATCCTCATGTAACTATGCCATAGATCTGGAACATGTCGATAGAATGTGGGGAAATTAAAAAGTCTAACAATGTGGGTATACCCACCAACCATATTGATGTATAATCCTTGTGCCATTCACATATTTTCTATGCTGATCAGTCAATATTATATGGGAATAGCATGATCCATTAGTTTCAATGATGAGGCTAATTTACTGTAAACCTAATTCTACTTTTTCGTCTCTATTGTTAGACTTGAGTAAATTTCTATAAGCATGTAACAGGTTTTGTTAGAGTCAAGCTCCTCACACTCATTCAAAGAGAGTAAATGCTTTAGAATATCGAAACTAGAGAATATGGTATAGGACTTGACTACTTATATGTATACTACTAGACATGCACTAAATGCATGTTACTACATCATAATCTGGACTACTGTGAAATGTGATATGTGAAGGTGTAAAAATTAAAATAGTTCTACATTATCCCCTTTTCATGGCCAGATCATCCTTGACTGGCAGAATCTCAAACATAAAGTCTGGATATTTGTTGAATCATTTTTAGTATGTGAGGAATTTGGGTTATTCGAATAAGGTAGAACAGAGTTTAATGGTAGGTTGGGAACACAGAGCCATTGGGTGATGGCGATGGAATTCCTTAATGGTATTAGGAGCATTCTTTAATTCTTTCTCCTTCAACCATGTTTGTTCCTCTTTTGGAAAGCTCTTCCAGTGCATGAAATATTATATTTCTTCTCTTTTTTCTTGTGAATCTAGGATTTCTTCTACTTCTTATTCTAGAACTCCTGATATGATATCTGGCAGAGGAGGGGGAGGATGTTTTTGTGAGGGGAACTTGCCAATGTGGTAAGGATGCAGTAAACTTTCATGGAACACTGGATGGATTGACTTCCAGCTCTTGTCCAATTTAACCTGGTATAAGGCAGATCCAACCTTTTCGACAATTTTAAATGGTCTGTATCTTTTATCGTCTAGCTTTTTTGCAGGTCAGTCTGACCAGATATTTGTTCCTTCCAATAGGATAAGGTCACTAATTTAATAATTGGGTCTTTTGGTGGCATTTCTATTGTAGAACCTTTTTATGTCCTCCTTAGCCCTTTGTAATGCCTGCATCATGATATCATGAGTGACTTTTAATCCTTCCACAAATTCAGTGGCCGCAGGAACCTTGGACTGCCACCTTAGATCTGAAAAGACTGTCGGTATGTGTCTGTTATTGAGTAGAAATGGGGCATATTGTTATGATCAGCCCCTCTTTTTCCTTCATCTTCATTTCCATTTCTCTTCATAGTGTATTACTTAAATATGCACAGCCCTTCGATTAGTCAATATTATGGCTGTGCATTTGTCTTATCTCTTATCTCTGACTCATATGTTCCATGACATTTCATGTAGTTCTATCATACACAGCCTTATGACTTATTTCATGCTATGCATGACTCAGTTTCCTCTTATCTCTAGTTTCCCCTTTTTGGTTCCCTCTCTTATCACACTGTAGCACTGCTTGGTCCATGCGCAGGACTTGTACATATAAATAGGGAGTAGCACAAGCAGTGTATCCTTAGCTTGAGCCTACTCAAGATAGCAATCTATTGCATCTTTGACCCTCTTGCTCCTCCTCACTCTCCCTATGAACCTCTTGGCCTTATAGCATCTTCGCTTGAGAATACTCAGTCTTCATCTTTGACATCACTATATACTCACCTAGGCAGAGTAGTGACTGGTTACCTTGCATTGCACTCGGGACCTATGCCCCTTGTCTTCATCTCGCAGCTTTAGGTTGCACATTGAGTCTATAGCCAATGCCACCCATGCCTGTCATAACACATATTTTATGCTAGATGACTACATTTGATTGTGTGTGAATTTGGCCATTGGTATCCATTCTGCCCAGTCGCTTTGCCTATAATTTGTGTAAAGGCATAGATATTGTTTGACTTTGGCATTCATACATTCCATTTGTCCATTTGTCTGTGAATGATAAACTGTTAATGGATTGGCTGTAATATGCAGCATTTTTTACAGTTCTCTCATAAATTCTGAGACAAATTGTGTTTCTCAGTCAGATATCACCTTCTTTGGGGCATCATGTAGGGGGAAAATGTGATCTCTAAAGATCTTGGCTACTCCGAGAGACATTATGCTCATTGTTACTGCAAATAGTCAAATTATTTTTGTGAATTAATCTACTATTGTGAGGACTGCGTCTTTTCCTTGGGATTTGGGGAGGGGACCAATAAGATCTATAGATATGATTTCCCAGGGATTGGAAGGGATTTCATTTGGGTGGAGTGGTGTGTTTTTGTTTTCTCTTTTTACTTTTGTTTTTTGATATTTATCATAATCTTTTATGTATTTTTTTTACATCCTTTTGTATTTCTGGCCAATAATATGTCTGCATAATGAGATTTTTTGTTTTTTTTTACACTGGAATGACTGGCTATGGAATGATCATGATTTCTAATAATTACTTCTTTGTAAAGATTTGACACAGGTGGTACATATACAAGGTTTTTCTAATAGATCACATTATTTTTTTTAATTCCAATTTCCTTTTTCTTTCAAGCCTTTTATCACCTTTTCTTCATAGTGTTCTTGGCCTTGTTCTATTTATCAAGCAAGATCCAAGAATTTTATGAATGCTTGAGTGATTTTGTTTGGCAGAATGATGGTAACTTGGAAATTCAAGGGTTCTATCCCCTTTTCAAAGTCTGGCCTCCTGGACAGAGGATCAGCTGGGTTGGTTTTTCCAGGATGATGTGCTATCATGAAATTGTATTCCTGGAGAGTTTGATACCAACGCACCTGTCAGCAAGACAAATCCTGGGGATGTTTGTAGAATTCTAAATTTTTGTGATCAGTGAGGATAATGAAGGGCTCTTTGGCATCGAGGAGGTACTGTCGCCATTCCTTGAGAGCAAAGATGATTACCAGAAGCTCCAAATCTGCTGCATGGTAGTTATGTTTAGCATCAGATAGGGATTTGGAGATGTAGGTGATGGGGTGCCATCAATCATTTTGTTTTTGGCTTAGAATAGCTCCAATACCAATACCTGAACCATCCATTTCAACATGAAAGGGAGAATTGTTGATAGGGGGCGTAGTGCAGGTGCAGATAAGATGGCTGTTTTGAGTGCAAGGAAGCTCTGTTCAACTTCTGAGAACTAGAGGAATTCTCATTTCTCAGATGTGAGGGTGTTTAGGGGTAGGGCAAGTTTAATGAAGTCCTTAATAAATTGCCAATAAAAGTTGAGGAATCTAAGAAAGCCTCTGAGTTGTTTGCATGCTGTGGGAGTTGGCCAATCTAATACACCTTTAACCTTTTCTGGGTCCATTCAGACCAAATTGTGAGATATAATCAAACCCAGGTATTCTGTTTCTGAGGTCTTCAACTCACATTTGGTGTGTTTTAGATAGAGTTTATTATCTTATAAAACCTATAATACTTCACAGACTATTGTTATGATTGGCCCCTTTCTTCTTCTCTTTCTCCGCTCTCTTTTTACCTTGTATTACTTAAACGCGTACAGCCCTTCTTCTTAGTCAGCGTTCATGGCTGTACATTTCCTTATCTCTTATCTCTGACTCGTGCATTCTATGGTGTTCCATGTAGTTCTATCACACACAGCCTTCTGACTCGTTTCACGCTGCATGTGACTCACTTTCCCTTATCTCCAGTTACCTAGTTTGGGTCTCCCTCTTATCGAGTTACCGCACTGCTTGGTCTGTGTGCAGGACTCTCTACATATAAATAGGGTGTAGCACAAGTGATGTATCTTCAGCTTGAGCCTACTCGAGATAGCAATCTATTGCGTCTTTGACCCTCTCACTCCCCTCTGTTCTCCCTTCGAACCACTTGGCCTCGCAGCGTCTTTGCTCGAGGATACTCTGACCCCGTCTTCAACGTCGCTACATACTCGCCTAGGCGGAGTAGTGACTAGTCTCTGTGCATTGTGCTCAGGACCTACGCCCCTCGTCTTCGTCTCGCAGCTTTAGGTTGCGCATCGAGTCTACGGCTGACGCTACCCACGCCTGTCGTAACAACTATCTGTTTATATTCTTCGAGGGTAGTGGTAAAGATCATAATGTCATCCATATATATAACAACTTTTTCTCTGAAGATCAAGTCACAGAAGATGTGGTTCATCATCATCTGAAATGTTGCAGGAGAGTTTGTAAGACCAAAGAACATTACAAGGGATTCAAACCACCCAAGATTCATGTGGAACAAAACTTTCCACTCATCTCCTTCTTTTATTCAGGTATTGTTGTATCCCCAGCAAATGTCCAATTTTGTGAAGTACTTTGCTGACTTCAATTTATCCACCAGCTCTTGTATGAGAGGAAGGGGGTAGCAATTTTTAATGGTGATATCATTGAGGTAGCAGTAATCTTGGACAGGCCTGAGTTTACCATCCTTCTTTTTGATGAAGAAGAATGTGGATGTGAAGGGAGATTTGAAGAGATGGATGCATCTACTTTTTAGATTCTCATCAATAAAACTTTCCAGTTTGATCTGTTCATCTGGTGTGAGATTATACATTTTGCAATCTATTTTGTATGTTCCTTCGAGTAGATCGATAGCGTGATCCCAAGGCCAATATTGTGGGTGTTTATTGAAGTTTTCCTTCGTGAACACATCTTTATAGTCATGGTAGCACTCAGGTATGACTTCTTTGAAGGTGGCATTTGCCTTAGCTTTTCCTTGTGTGATCACAATATTCATGGCAATGTTTCTCACACAGAATACTAAATCTTTTTCTGGTTCATCATCATTATTGATATCCATTAAACCTGAACAGTGGTCATCTTCACATTGGAAGGAAACACTCTGTGTCTGCCAGTTAATGTCAGGATTGTGTAGCTGAAGCCAATTGTATCCTAGGTACAGTGAGGTGCAAAACTATTGCAATACCTAACCCTAAACCAGGGTGCACAGCACTCCACAATCACTCATGAGAATGTCACTTTGCTTTGGTGGAAACAAACAAAGTACATACCCTTGGCTACAACATTGTCCCCAGGATCATGTGATTTGGTTCACACACTCCCAAGATACATCCATTTCAAAACAGCAATACCATTGTAATAGTTTTGCACCTTCTGGTATGTTGGATATATTAGTACTTGGTATAACCTCCCTTTGCCTTGATAACTGCCTGAACCCTTCTAGGCATGCTCTCTCTCAACTTCTGACACTCCTCAGCTGGCATCCCCTCCCAATCAACCTAAACACTCTCCCACAATTCATGAATCCCCTTAGGAGAAGATTCATGATCTGCTAGTCTCCTTTTGAGGTAACCCCAGATATGCTCAATGGGGTTAAGGTCAGGAGACTGTGCAGGCCATACCATAGTGTGAAAATCCTGCTCATGAAGCCAATCCTTCACCTTCTTGCAAGTATGCTTGGGGTCATTGTCCTGCTGAAAGATGATGTCAGAAGGATCAAGACCCTAAAACTGCAGAGAATCTAGCAGTTCATTCTTCAAAATCTGAAGGTAAAGGTCTCCATCCATTCTACCATCAATCTTGGCAGCATAGCCAACTCCCTGCCAAGTCATACATCCCCACATCATCAAAGATCCTCCTCCAAACTTGACTGTACTTTCTACCACCCTATCACTGAGCCCTTCCTCTGCCTTTTTCCACACCCACTTGCACCTATCTGACCCTAGGCGATTGATTTTGGTCTCATCAGACCATACTACCTTCTTCCAGTCCTTCAGATTCCAATCCTTATAGGCATAAGCAAAGTCCAAACGAGCCTTGCAATGCTTGACTGAAAGAAGAGGTCATTTTAACTTGACCACAGATTTCATACCTGTCTTCTTCAAGTGTCTGCACACTGTGGAAGTAGAGAGAGGCTTGTTGACTATATTTGTGAGTGCCTTAGTAACCTGAACAGCATTCTCTGCCTTTCCAGAGGAGATAAGATGAATGGCATGGCAGATATTGGCAGAGGAAAGCTTGGATGGATGACCTCCAGTAGCCTTCTGAAGCTCAGAACACTCTTTAGAGTGTATTCTGGATATGGTAGACACATGGAGACCAGTAAAAGATGCAATGGAGTTGGCAGATTGACCAGCATCAAGCATAGAGGGGATGGTGTGTTTTTGAGCAGAAGAGATGGATCTCATGATGGTTGTGGTTGGAAACAAAGATGTGTGTGAACTATTTTGAACTCAGACATATTCCTACTATGTGTATCTTTGTTTGCATGACCAAACATAACCACATAACACTTGATTTCAATGTGCTGAGTGAAGGGTGCAAAACTATTGCAATGGTATTGCTGTTTTGAAATGGATGTATCTTGGGAGCATGTGAACCAAATCACATGATCCTGGGGACAATGTTGTAGCCAAGGGTATGTACTTTGTTTGTTCCCACCAAAGCAAAGTGACATTCTCATGAGTGATTGTGGGGTGCTGTGCGCCCCAGTTTGGGGTTAGGCATTGCAATAGTTTTGCACCTCACTGTATTCACCCCTCTGAACTGCATTGTATGCACTTGGCACCTTTTGGGGGGATGATTGGTTCATGGCCATTTCTTGCCACATTTGAAGCACAGACCTTTGGCCCACATTTTTTTGATATCCATCAGTGCACCAGAACCAGACTGTGTTCCAGTGGCAGTGAATCATGGGTTTTCCTTAAGGTTTGGTTTCACAGTTGTCTCTGCTGTGGGGTGGTGAGGAGGGAACATGAGTTTGATGCCAAGACAGGCCTTGCAATCAGTGATCTCCTTGAGCATGTTTTGTGCTTCCATCAAGGCAGTTTCCCACTGCTGTATATCCTCTATTGCCAACAGCTGTGGGCGTGCTCTTTCCACATACTCCACAATACTGTTCTTTATGCTGTTTCTGGCAATGGAGATGAGGAGGTGTCTCTGCCTCATGTAGTCATAGCCAACTTCCTGGCATAGCTGTGACATTTCCACAAAGTATTCTTTGATACTTTGGGTTGCTCCCTGTTTAAGTACCAGGAGCTCAGCTTCAGTGGACTGCCTTACATCAGACAGCATGAAATGTTTGATGAAATTGTTGCAGAATTTGTCATATGACATTTGATTGAGTTTGTGGCCCTGAGCCAACATGAAGTGTTGGACAAACTTGTCCGTGGTGCCACCTTTCATGTAGGATAGCATGATCATTATTTTTTGCCTTTCAGAAGGCTCTCTCATGTAATCAGCCAAGAAAATCAAGACCATGTGGTGCCATTCAATATAGCATAACTTTTTGCCATTGAAATTACTTGGTTTATTTGCAATGGATTTGCCAATATCTCTGTTGGCGATTGGAGGGGGTGAATGGAGGGCTGTCCTAGCACATAGGGTGCCATGTGGATGGGTTTAGGTGATAGAAGCATCAACCTGGTTGATGAAGGTTGGGGCTGTGGAATGCAAACCCTGAACAGTGAGGTGAGTGGGTTGACATGAGGAGGTTATGCCATTGAGGAAGGTGTGGGTTTCCATGAGAGACCAAGAATTGGTGTGGATGGCACTGTCAGTGGCAAGGAGGATTTGGTTATGAGGACAGGAGGGGTGCCAGCAGTGCTAGGATTCTCCACATAGGAAATGGTCCAGGCCATCATTATGGTGTGGAACTTGTCCATAGTGGTGGCAATATGAGAAGGACAAGGGGGTGGTGTGTTTTGAGATCAAATAGGCCTCTTAGATTTAATATGGGAGATAGATGACATGATGGAGGAAAGGTAGGTCAACAAGAGTGGGAGTTAGTTGGGGTAAATTTGATTCGAAGAGAATACTTAGGTGCCTCACGAGGACACCATTTATGCCCATGCTTGGATGGGAGAGTAGAGGATGGGGGAGACCAGGGATCTGCCTGGCTATGGCTGACAATTTAGCTTGTCAAGGCTACAGATCTTATTTAGCAACAAAGAGACTGTGATTCATTGAAATCCTGAAGAAAGTCCCACTACACTGCAATATGTGGGTGGAGCAACTATTTTTTGTACCAGAAAATATTAACTGGTAAGGGTAAACCTCAAGCTACACTCTTTGGGAACACCTAATGAGGTTTGCATATGTATCCCAAACATTTCTCAGAGTTACATGTATGATTTGCAGGAATAACCTAAAGTGTCCCTTATTGCTGGGAGCCATGAAATCTTTTCCATCTAACAAGTCAGACACTGGCAAGTGGAGTTGCATCAACCAGAGAAAGAGGGAGATATAAGTGTGCTGTTGATTAGATGTACCCTGGATGGTACAGAGCCTCTGCTAGTGGGATTTGGGCTTTTGAGACCTGCACACTCACTGAAGACCACTGGAAAGGAAGAGAAAAGGGGGGACACATATGCCTCTGAAGTAGTTGGTGATGGGCAAAGGTAGATGTGAAAAAGCTAAGAGGTTATGATGAAGAGGAAGAGATGTCAGGGATCAAAGAGATTGGCGATGAGAAGGAGTTTTGATATTTTGTTAGAGTTGAGCTCCTCACACTCACTCGAGAAGAGCAAATGCTTTAGAATATCAAAACTAGAGAATACGGTACAGGACTTGACTACTTATATTGTTGGCAGCCTAAGACAAGCCAACCATGCCAACTCCAACATTACACAACTCTGAATTATCAAATAAGATACAGTAGTATATAAACTGTAGTGGAGATTAAAAATAATCTAAGTGCCTGTTATCTCCCACCATCATCAGGCAAGATCCATATGGCACTACCAACCCATCTAAGTGAGTCATCTATGTCTCTAGCTTACTACTTTAGAATATCATGCATCACATGTAACCTTACTCAGCAGCTCTGCCTTACCTGTTTATCTACATCAGCCTGTAGCCTACCTCATTAGGTTATGAGCCCCGCCTGCACTCAGAACTAGGCAAGCAAATAGTGATATTGTTTCAGGCTTATGATAGTTTCTTTTTATTTCATTGCTCCTTCTCTAAGAGCTGAGATGTCGAACATGACTGGATCAGGACAAACTCCCATGCTCCAAAACCCCACAGCTACCTTGACTAACCTTGGTGGGCTGCCATCCTATAAACAGGAGCTGCTCAGTGAAAACAATTGGTTTGCATGAAAGACTCGTATGACAGATATACTTAATGTATATAATGTTTACAACCATGTCATTGAGCACATGCCAAAACTGGACAATGATCTGGCAAAAGAAGCCAAGTAGATGCAGAATAACAAAAAGTCGAGGATGCTCCTCAGCCAAAGTGTTGGCGACAGCAAGATGCTCCACCTGGCAGGCATAGATAATGCAGCGGACATGTGGGAGGCCCTGTGAGCTGTGCACGAAGTCCAAGGAGGTATGACATGTGTGGCATTATGGCATTCCTTACTTAATCAGGCTGCATTCCAAGATACTAACATACTTGGCAAAATAGCCAAGATGCAAAAATTGTGCTACCAACTTTATGAGATGGGCAACCCGATTATCAAAAAAGGGTTTCACGATATAGTAACTTTATCCTTGCTGGTGTCCTGGGATGGCTTCATCTCCACTTATATTACAAAACAAATGGGGAATGATGCCACACTGACAAAGATGAAAGAACTAATTGTGCTCATTAAGGATAAGGTCCAGCGGCACATCTCTCAGGCAAAAACCAGCCCATGCGAGAAGCATGCAAATCCAGATGACCAGGTAAATTATTTTGAGAGTGGTGGTAAGCACCATAAGGTATAAAATACCACCAGTATGTCTATACAGTGCACTGTTTGTGGCAATGACAACCATGCAGCTGCTAATTGCCACTTCTGTGGTAAGCTGAAATGTGACAATTGCCACTGATTTGGTTATATCATGCAAAAATGCTGGGCTCTGGGGAGTCACAAGCACAATCCAGTAAGATGGGGAAAAGGATGAAAAGGTAAAGGTAAAGGGAAGGACAATGATGCCGATATGGTCTTTGTAGCAACCAATGACAATGTAGTTATGGGTGATGGCAATGAATTTGGGTTTTTGGCTTACTTGTGGATTGCTGATACAGGAGTGACAGCTCACATCACAAATAACCAAGACTTACTTGAAAATTTTGAGCCAATCAACTGTAACATAATTGAGGTTGGTGCCTCACCTGTCCCTGTGCATGGATGAGGACACCTCACCCTAAAGACTGGCATGCTCAATAAAACATTTGCTCTTCAGTTGCATAAGGTACTCCATGTCCCCTTAGCCAAATATAATTTATTTTCCATCAGCTGCTTTGGTGCAATTGGTAGACATGCCACCACTGGTGATGGCACACTAAAACTCATTGACTGAACTGGCAAAATCATCACCACAGGCATGCAAACATGTGGCTTATATTGCCTAAATGCTGAGGTAATGCCACTGGTCCAAGTCCATATGACACATCCTGCTAAAAGTTGGGAAACTTGGCACAAAAGGCTGGGGCATATTAGTGTACATGGCCTACAAGACTTACTGCATAAGGGCCTAGCCAATGGGCTTCATGTCAATGCATGATTACCCATGACATTCGATTGCCCAGCCTGTACTCAGGCCAAACATATGCATGCTCCATTTCTGGATCATGCTGCTAGCCGAGCTGCCAAGCCGGGTGACCTAACATACACAGATGTGTAGGGGCTGGCAAGAACAGCTGTGCTATGGGGAATCAGATATTATATATCATTCATTGATGATTATATATGATGATGTACTGTACTATTTATGAAAACTAAAGATGAAGCCCCCTCTAAAGTCCAGCAGTACCTCACCTATATGGAGGCTTGCTGGAAAAACAAGCTGAAATAGCTTCAGGTAGATAATGGCAAGGAGTATGTCAATCAAAATCTTTTTACATAGCTTATCAACTGCAAAGTTGAGATTGAAATTGAATACACCGCACCACATTCACCTGCCCAAAATGGCATGGCTGAGCACTTTAATCGCACCCTAATGGAGTTAACATGTGCCATGCACTTTGCCTGCAATATCCTCCAGGCCTTGTGGCCTGATATAGTTGCTCATGCTGCTTACCTCAGAAATCATGCCTACACACATGCTCTTGAAGGTTCTACACCTGAGGGACACTGGAATAATACTACATCTGATGTCTCCCACTTGTGTGAACTTGGATCTTCTGTCTGGATCCTCAATAAGGACCTTAATTGATCAAAACTCGAACCAAAAAGTGAGCAATATATGTTTATTGGTTATTCTGATGGCCCAAAAGCCATCAAATATTATGATGTAAATATGTGTGTCATAAAAATCTCATGCAATTTCCACTTCACCCCTGAATCTGCCTGCCTTGGCCCAACACCTGATGCATAGTGTGAGGAGGAGTCAGATGATATGGACACACTGCATCCAGGTGAGCAAAATATGTCGGGTATGAAACAAACTACAGATAAGGCCACAAAATGGCCACAATCTACTAAACGACAGTGAGAAGCTCCCGAAAACAAGCCACTCTGCCACAGCACTAGGCAAAAGGTAATGCATGACTACAGTCAGCTAAATGACCCACTTCCAGAAATGGAAGACATACCTGATAATGATGACAATGAAAATAATCATATGTTGTCAGCCGAGGCTGTGTACACAGCATTTACTGAAGTTAATGCAATGAGTAAAGATTCAAAATCACTTAAAGAAGTGCAGAACTCACCTGAATGGCCTGAATGGGAAAAAGCCATCAGCACTGAGCTTAAGCAACTCCACGAAATGGGCACATGAGAGTTGATAAGCCCTCCTGAGGGGCGAAAACCCATAACCAATAAATGGTTATTTGTTAAAAAGCTCAGGAAGGATGGTAAACTACTAAAATACAAAGCTCATCTAGTAGTAAGGGGATTTTCCCAACAGCCTGGCATAGATTACAATGAGACATTCTCGCCTATTGTCTGACTGGAGACAATACAAGCAATTCTCACACTCGCAGTCAAAAATGACTGGGAAATCCAGCAAATAGATGTAAAAGGGGCTTACCTAAATGGAATACTCAAAGAAGAAGTATATATAACATAGCTGAAAGGATATGATGACGCCACACATCAGTTATGCCATCTTATCAAAACATTATATGGATTAAAACAATCTGGGCATGAATGGAACATGGAGCTCAATAAACAGCTCACATCCAAAGGATTCACATGTCTACAGACTGATCTGTGTGTATATACATGTATTTGCCAGACAGGTAAAAATATTGAAATCATCACTGTATGGGTGGATGATCTATTATTATTCACAAACTCACCTGAAAAAATGACTTTTCTTAAATGGGAATTAGAAACTTTATTTGACATAACCAATATGGGTGATCCATCAAAAATTGTTGGCATCAAAATCGAGCATGACCAGCACAAAGGGACATTAAAAATTGTCCAGATGCAGTATATAAATTTACTCTTGCAAAGGTATGGATTGTCCTGTGCCAATGCTATTGGAATGCCTGTTGATCTGCACATTGTACTTAATGCCCCTGAGGTGACAGAAACTCATGAGCCTGGGGTAAATAGTGAATATATGTCCCTTATCAGATCACTTATGTATGCCGCTGTTGCCACATGGCCCAATATAACATATGCCATATTACACCTCACATCTTTCATGGCAAACCCCAGCCTCACACATTGAACTGTGGCAAAAAGAGTGCTGTGCTATCTCACAGGCACCCGAGAGTTAGGAATTACCTACTCAGCCAATAAACAAAATGAAAGGGCTATCTATGGATATTCCAATGTGGATTTTGCCAATGTACAAGACTGTGTGTCAATTTCAGGATATGTATTCCTGATGACAAATGGTGCATCATGTGGAGCTCAAGATGCCATGGCACTGTCCACAGCCAAAGCTGAATATATGGCTATAGGGCATGCTACTAAAGAGGCAATATGGCTCCACAACCTATTTTTTACAAAGGCGCTACCCAAGCTGAAACACTGTCAGCATCATGCCGAACTCGGCATTTGTTTGGCTTGAGGGGGAGTGTTGGCAGCCTAAGACAAGCCAACCATGCCGACTCCAACATTACACAACTCCAAATTATCAAATATGATACAGTAGTATATAAACTGTAGCGGAGATTAAAAATAATCTAAGTGCCTGTTATCTTCTACCATCATCAGGCAAGATCCATACAGCACTACCAACCCATCTAAGCGAGTCATCTATGTCCCTAGCTTACTACTTTAGGATATCACGCATCACGCATGACCTTTCTCAGCGGCTCCGCCTTACCTGTTTATCTACGTCGGCCCGTAGTCTAGTACCTCGTTATATATACTACTAGACACGCACTAAACGCATGTTACTACTACTGTGAAATGTGATATGAAAATTAAAATAGTTCTAACAGGTTTCAGTCTGTCCCGATTGCTTCCTACTTGATACTAAACGGTGGCACCGGAACTCTACGGTTGCGTTTGGGGGTAGTTCTACGACAATCACTGTAAACTCTAGATCTTCGTCTCTACGTTTTTCGTCTCACCCACTGACTCGATGCACCCCACACTCACCATAGCCTCTCTCCTTGCGTTCGTCAGTCTAGCTGCCGCAGTGCCAGCCTCCTCATGGCTAGACCAGAAGAACGCCAATTCCGGGATCGCCATCCCCCTTTCCAGAAACGCTTCCTCATTCTGGCTGCATCCAAACAACACGGTTGATATTGATGCTCTCGTCTCTCATGTCGAAGTAGTCAACGCGTAGGTCCTATTCACGTACCCTACAATTCTTCTCTTCTTCCTTATATAAAGTAAATCTCTCCGTGGCAGGCAAGCAAGACATGTACACCCTTCTAATGTGGAAGGAGTAAAAGAATGGAAGAGAATAACAAAGCCTGGCGCCGGCACCCCCTTGATAAATTATCGTAATTTGAATATGTACTGGTACACCACCATTACGGTCGGCACTCCCCCTCTGCCTTTCACTGGTAGGACCGTTTTTATCACAACGGTGATGTAGTGTATTGAACACGATCTCTGCGCAGTTGTCGTCGATACCACGTGTGCGTGAGTGCATTTCGTGCATTCCTTCATTCCGGCTTTTTTTTTTCTTAATATGGTACAGGGATCTCTTCTTGCCTGGCTCATTCTGTGATGCTACATGTGATGGTCACAACCGTTGGGACCCTGGTTCATCTCGGACAGCCAAATACAAACGTGAAGAGTTCGAGATATACTTTGGCGATGCAGGTACTGGACACGTATATATGGATTCCGTTGTCTCTGGAAAGCAATATACCGATAACGTCACCATTGCTGACTTTACGGTATGTTGTTCAATATACATAGCTCGTCGACGTGTTGTTGACCTTTATCGGGTAACTACCAGGCAGATATTCAGAGGATTGGGGTGGCAGATGCATATTCTTACGGACATCGTGAAGAAAACGGCTTTCCTGCAGATGGTTTGTTGGGAATGGCATTTCTCACTCTTTCGGACTATCCTGCACAAACCTTGTTCGGAACACTGGTCCAGAAGGGCAAGGTTATCAATCCAGTGTTCTCTCTGAGACTCACCTCTGAAGGAGGTGAACTATATATTGGAGGAGCGAACTCCTTTTTATACAACGGTAGGATAACCTACGCGCCTGTGATTGACCCGGTATGCAAACATGAAGGATGCATGCCGCATGGATGTTCACTTTTATGAATTGTCATTTCAGCAGGGATACTGGGAGATAAAGGTCGACAATATTTACTTTGGGAGGAAGAACGTAGCCCCGAGAGGTATCAAGGCTGTCATCGATACTGGTGCCAATTTTATCGTTGGAGACCAACAACGAGTTGCCCTGCTGTACGAGGCCACTGGTGGCACACTCGTCAAGAATGGTTTCTACAGTTGTATGTATTTCGTTTTACGTCCACATCGGATGTACCGGGACCTTATTGACGGCCTGCAGTCCCATGTGCAATATTCCCCCGAATCACATTTACTATTAGCGGTAGACGGTTCACGATCCCATCTGAATTCATGAATCTCGGACCAACCTATCAAGGATCACCCGATTGTTTTAGTGCTATTATTAGTACGAGAAGGACCCCTTGTAAGGTGTTCCCTTTGCGGTTGGCAGGGGAGTGTCAGGCTGAGGACGTTTTTTTTTTGACAGCATTCTGGTCCTTCGGGGCTCCTTTTCTTCGGACTGTCTATACCGTGTTTGATTATGGAATGGAGCAAGTTGGTTTTGCGACCCTTGCTTAACTGAATCACGAAGTTTGAGTCTGAGGCTTCGGGTAACAGTCCTGTCCTGCATGTGCAATATACAAGCAGAATGAATCATCATGAATTATTTGTGTGGCAGAGTTTGTTGTACTGCACCAGTTAACATAAATATAATTCAGCAGATCAGGTCGCGGCAGCAGTGAGACAAATAAGTACATGTAACGGTTTGTGCGTCGTAGCTCGTACTAATAACATTGAGTCGTCCTTCCGGCAAACTTGCACACGTGGCACCAGGAGCAATGTAGGGTCGCTGGAGCTTCATCCAACTCTGATGACGGCAGGGAGAATCTAGGAGTGCTTACTATCAAAACCCCGCAGGTCCAACTTGAACAGCCTCAACATCAACTTTGAATTTGAATTGCAGAACGTTCAGACACTCCCAGTGACGAACGTTTCTGTCCCGAAGTCCCACCCAATTGTGGCGAACTTACTAGCCATTGCCTGCTCGTGGTATGAGATCCTCCACTCTCTGACCATCCCCTTGGAACGCCAGTGATACGATTGGGGATACAGAGAAAGAAAGGAATGCCTTCGTACAGTATCGTTCTTGCATTATTATATCAACTCTGAGATCCGAAGATCTGACAACTTCCCAGTCACCACATTGGACAGCCGACCTGTGTTTGTTGATAAGTGGAAAGATGTCGCGCAAGCCAACAGTCGTTATGTAGTAGTGCTGGGGCCAAGGTGGACGCGGCGGGGCACGACTCTGTCATTTCATGTCGACAGAGGTGACATTGAGGCCATAGTTGTCGGGTGAGTTATTTTGGTTCGAGGGAATTCAGGTGGGTGCAGCAGGTGAGGATAGTGCAGTCATGCGGGACGTACAGTTTGTGGATGGGTAGTACTGGCGAAAGAGCATTTTGATTTGCTGTGAGTCCCTGTGATGCACAAAATTAAGAGAGTTGTATAAAGGTAGTGGGTTTTAGGAAGTTTGTTGCAATGGCGCGGGTGTCCGTGGCGGAGCCATGCAGTGCGATTTCATCTGAGCGGGACGAGAGCAAGGTGTGTGGTGCGGGTGGCATTATGGCGGGGGGCGTAACTTACTATAATGATGGCAGGTGGAAGAAGAGCATGCCAAAAGACACGGGATTCCCTAGTAGTAGAGTGTTCGTTGTTTCACGGCAGATATACTCAGATGCGATCTTAGCTGAGACGCTCAGGAACTTAGTGCCAAGGCCACCACCTGAGCGGCGCATAGTCCCCGCGCAGTGGCAGATGCCTTGATAACGCTGGGCCGGTGCGCCAAGCAATACGGATCGTACCTGTTCCGCCTGTCAATCGAGTGCTATAAAAGAAAGGAAAGGACCTACCAACCTATTCAAAGGCTTCATCACCTTCTCTGTCCCTACAAGACCTACCAGCCACTGCATATCCGCTCACATCACTACCATGTTTGCCACCACGATCATCGCGCTATTTTCCATGATCATGACCATCAGCAACACCGTGGTTGCTCAGGATCCGCAGAACTGCACGACGGTGTGCTGTCAGCATGCAGCGAACGTAAGCGTTTAACATCCATCAAGCGACTACCCCTACCCTCTTCCCTTCCGACGTGACGCTCATTTCAATTACTAGGCTCCGACTGGTTGGCAAGGAGCAAACTGTACGCTAATCACGCCCCCGCCAGTTTCTGGGTGCAGGGCTCCTTGTAACGCAACCGAGCTGTGCTGCTACGTCATTGTGAGTGGTCACAGAAAGAAAAAAGTTGGTTTATATTTGGGCTGATTTTAATTGAACGTTTAGGAAGGTGATCGGGCAGCCAAATGCACGGAACCCATCAAAAAATGAGTGACCAGGTCCACCTGTTGGAGGAGACATCATGTCAACGGGTTTCTGTCGAGGACAATGTATACATTATACCATCATAGGCAGGGACAGTGTGGTGCGCATGAGCGCAAATGAATTTTGAGCATTACTCCGTACATCTACAGATATAGCGAGCGACACACGTCCGTGAAATCAAGCGGTGCTTTCTACCTGAACCCCCTGCTCGGTTTGAGCGGTTTGTACAGCCTCGGCCACGTTTCCACCCTTCTGTTGCGCTTGTGCGATGACTTCGATCAAACTCCCGAGGCCGGCCTTCCATGCGAGTAGTCGCTTTTCCAGGGCCTCCCATTGCTCGTGTTCAAATTTGCGTGCCGAGGATCTGTACACGTGGAGACTTTGGGTCGTTTGAGAAAGTTTGCCAGAGAGGAGACCGGCTCGGATAACTAGGATGATGCACAGTCAACCTGTATTCCTCCAGCGCGAAACGTAGTCCATCTTACCATCTATGGTCCACATCTCGACTTGAGATGTTTCAATTTGTAGCGTCGATGCAATCGTCGAATAAGGAAGATCTCGCCCAATATAGTCAAATGCGAGAGAAGAGAAGGCCAAGAGGCGTATTTTGCGTTCAAGTTGTGGTCTCTCGAGTTCTATAAAGCTTATGAGTGTAACGGTCACCTGGTATTCAAAATGGCATACTATAAGTTTCGAGAGTGGTAGAGTGACTGTCTGCCCATGTTCGAAACTCGACCAGCCCATTTCTTAGGAATATCTGAACAAGGGGGAACAGCTCGTGGTCCCGGACGGCGATGATTGGGTCGGTATTGTACAAGGAGTCAAAGTCAAAGACAGTCGGTATACCAAGAGCGGCCACTATCGCGTCAACAGCCGCCGAACGCCCTTCTGGGGAAGAGGATGGGAGCGTGTGTACAAGTAACAGTTGATATTCATAAGCGAAATCTCTGGGCAGCGGGATGACGACTGAGCGCAGGGAAATATTCGAGGAGCACTCACGCTCGACCGGCTTGTATAAGCGTGTCGATGATTGTTTTCAGGAATTGACCCTTTTCTTCAACGGGGACTTGCCATTCCTTGAGCCATCGCTCGACGTCCGATTTCGTCAGCGCGAGTGCTCCGAGGTCGCCGTTGGCTGCTGCGGCATTCAAAAGGGTCGTATGTATGGGTATTCGCAACGCGGAGGTCCGTGGCGTAGCATTGAACAAATTGGACAGTCTAAATCAAGATCGGCGTGCGCACGACTTGGAGAACTGAAAGGGCTCACGTGCGATATTTCACCGATGCACTGCTGGCAGGTGACGACGGGATTACATCAAGCAGATAAAGTACATGTCGTCGCGTTTCCGGCGAATCGGCGTCCCAGAGTGTAAATAGATGCGAGCACAAGAGGTTGAAAAATCCCTCGATCTCTGTTGACCAAGACGACGATAAGAAAAGGTAAACGGTCGCGGTCTGATGCATACCTTGCTCAGTGCCCTGACCAACGCCTTTTGTGTTTTTTAGCACGAGCTCGAATGCCGCACGGCGTCTGTCCTCATCGTCGACCTCGACAATATCTTTGAGTGATTGCAAAAGCGCGGCACGCTCCTCGTCTGGGATCCCACGTGCAGTGTACTCGAGCAGTTCTTGCAGCTGGTCCGTGAATGTTCCCTCTGCAAATACCGAAACTGAGTCGGCTGGCGACATTTAGTCGTTCAAGTTGATAATCTTTTGCGCGACAACAAGTGTAAATATGTCTGGGGTCTTCTGATACTCCTTCAACAGTGAAAATACCGTTGATCGAGTCACCGAATTGACCTGATTGCCAAGCTTTGCTCACTTCCTGCGGAGTGCTTTGATAGCTGGTCTAACAAGACTCGAAATCCTTGGGCTTGTGTGAGCAAACTCCCATGAAGCTACTGGATATAACGTGGATTATGTAATATCGCTTTCGAGGTACCTTCAACATTGCTGTTCATGATCTTGCTTCGGCTGAAATTAATTGCCAGAACGGTGTAGGTGTGCCAGGTCCTGCATGTTCGTAACTTCGCCTCTTTCTAGTGGACTCGCCTGAGGCCACCGACTTCCGCATGGCGGTGAGAATCAGCGGGGGAAGCGCCAGGAGATTCACATGAACGCCATATGTCGTTCTTCTATTCCAAGTATGATAACGTCCTTCTGATGCTTTCAGCCATATTTTTAGATCGTTTTTCACTTCCTGTGAAATCTGCAATGTGGTGAAACTTGAGCATCGTGATCGAACATAACCCCAACAGGCACATGATATGGTTGGGATTGCACGGTATATAGCATGCATGCAATGGCTCCCCATGTATCTGGGGATTGCCTTCCACTCATTCCGCAGGGTCAGCGATGCATCTAGTATCCCTCCTTACCCTCCCGTTCGCGGCTGCCCTTGTTAGGGCTGGTTACGTCAAGGACCAACCATACAAAATCAAGGAGAGCATACAAGGTACTCCTCGTGGCTGGCTCAAGGGCAACCCTGCACCTCCCGACCATCTCATACAGCTCAAGATCGCGCTCCCTCAGCCTCACTTCTCTATCCTCAAGCAGCACCTCGCTGAAGTTAGCGATCCGGACCACGAACGCTATGGAGCTTATTTGTCCAAGGAAGAGACTGAGGCCTTCATGGCACCCCATCCTGAGACGCTCGATGCAGTCAATGAATGGTTGTCATCGCATGGTGTCCAGGAAGAACACCTCTATCGTTCATCTGCACTAGACTGGGTTACTGTTCGGGTACCGGTTTTCCTTGCAGAAGAAATGTTGAATACGGTGAGTATTGTGATGCCGTCTGTGTTGGCGTGCGTAAAACAAATAAACCTAGAAATACGATGTCTATACTCATTCAGAAACTGGTGAGAACATCGTCAGAACGACGAGCTACAGTCTTCCGGAAAGCTTGCACGAGCACGTCGATTTGATCCAACCAACGACGATGTTTACTCGGATGAAGCCATTCAAAAGTACGCTCCATTGGACAAACACGATTTCCTCTGGCTCTGCAAGCTCTGCTACGGGTACGATTACCGGACCCGCAGGAAATCCGGTTGATGCAAGCTGTAACAGCACGGTATGGCGGTTCCTATTGTGTAGAGTATGAACGTAGACTGAGGGATTTGTCAACAGATAACTGTCAGCTGTCTACGACAGCTCTATAATGCCGTCGGATACAACACGTCCGCCGCTAACGGGAATAAGCTTGCTGTCACTGGTTACCTCAATCAATATGCAAACAACATGGATCTCCAACAGTTCTTCCAATTAGAGAGCCCTGAAGCCTACGGGTCTAATTATACATACGTATCTATAAACGGTAAGAAATTCATGCATGCGGACATTGAACGACTTGATGCTGACAATATATTCAGGTGGCATGAACAATCAATCTTACGCCGCTGCTGGAATAGAAGCCAACTTGGATACTCAATTTGCTTTTGGATCAACGTACCCGACACCTGGGACTTTCTACTCCACAGGGGGTTCACCTCCTTACATTCCTGACATGATCACTCAGACGGACACTAATGAACCATATCTCAACGTTCGTTTCCGTCCTTTACTCATTCATGTCATTCCACTGAGCTCCATTGACATCGAACACAGTGGATCGACTACGTAAGCTCCCAGGAATACCTTCCCCAGACGATCTCTACCAGTTATGGCGATGATGAACAAACTGGTATATTATTGTTTCGTTTGTTTGCTATCTTGCTCTGACCAAGAGTAGTTCCGTACACCTATGCTACACGCGTCTGCGATGGTTTTGCAGCGCTTGGTGCCCGTGGCATTTCTCTCTTGTTCTCGTCTGGTGACGGCGGTGTCGGTGATGGTGACTCTGATCCGGCCACTCAAAAGTGTTACTCCAACGATGGGACGAACAGGACGATGTTCATCCCCGAGTTCCCCGCCGCCTGTCCATAGTGAGTGTGCCCTGATATGGAGGTAGCAAGTTTTGCGAGATTTGAACATATCAGTGTAACGTCCGTCGGAGGGACGAACTACATTCCTGAGACGGCCGTCTTCTTCTCCGGAGGAGGTTTCAGCAACTACGTGCGTTCACCATGATTTACTCTTTACGAATGCTCATTATTTCACGTGATTAGTTCACGCGACCATCTTACCAAAATACAGTCGTTCCCAAGTATTTGCAAACACTTTCTCCAGGAACCTACGAAGGCTTGTACAACCCGTGAGCAATTTTTTATTTCCTTGCCCGACAAAGTTGACACCCAATCTGCTAGCTATGGTCGCGTAAGTTGTGGTCCACCTCAAATGAGGGAATCGAATGTAATTCGTGCTTCATCATAGGGCATTCCCGATGTCGCTGCGCAAGCCTGGAACTTTTGGATTGTCTACCAGGGTGAACCTGGTTACGTTGCCGGCACGTCCTGCGCCTCTCCCACCTTTGCCTCGTTTGTTTCCATGCTTAACGACGCACGGCTCAGCGCTGGTAAGCCTGCTCTGGGTTTCTTGAACCCGTGGTTGTACGCGACCGGGTATGCTGGATTGAACGATATTACGGCGGGTAACAACCCTGGATGCGGTACAGAGGGCTTTAATGCGACCGCCGGGTGGGATCCTGGTACGTCAAGTTGTCGAATCTGATGCAGTCCTGGATGTTAGCTGAGCGACCCGTTTATAACACAGTGACTGGTCTCGGTACACCCAACTTTGAGAAATTGCTAGCGTTGGTGATGGCTGCGTAATCCTATGTAGTGGGTGTCATTTTATATCGACTGTCAGTGTACCGTCGCCTGCAGGTGGGCCAGCGTTCGTAATAGACCGATATGATCCGAGTCGCCACTTACTCTTACGTAAGAGTACGTGATGCAGCACAATTCGATCGTGCCTCCGGGAACTGGTGAGTCGCAATGCAAGTTGAGAATGCACGGTAAAACTTTTATCTCGGGTGGCGAGATGGAAATAAACAGCCTTGTATTGTTGTTGATTGTATCCATTGTTTCATCACAGTATTTGGTCCGACTTGGACCCGCCCAGCTGCCAGCTACGAAGATGATAACGATCTGGCGCCTGCACCCACTGGCATTGCAGCACTGCTCACTGCCACTGTGCCGTTTGGTCTCAAGTGAAGGTTTATTTTTTGCATGTTTTGATGTAAATCATATGCAAGCTTGAGCAACGTTAACCTCTTACATGTTTCTAGTGAGAAAGTGCTGTCGGGGGTGCTACTACAAGTTAACGAACGATCGGGAATCATTATGATGACATGTACACAAGGATCAAAACAATCTGGCTGGCGAGAGTGTGGCAGACCGCAGAACTTGGACTCGGGCTAACGGTCGCAAGGTTCAATCAGCCCAGTTTTGTCAAATTATGTAATTTATGTAATTCGGCTTACAAGTGTTAGCCGCAATTGGAATCGGGCGGGGGCGTCGCGGAGCTACATAGGCACATAATGAACCCTTCGAGTCTCACATTACTTATTGACTTCTTCTTTTACTGTATGTACAAATGTATATAATTCCGTGGTCTCCATTTCTCGACTCTTCTGCCTCTGCCGCACTACCACCTGTTGGCCAACAATGCGGTTGACCTCGTTCCTTGTGCTTGCGTTCGTGGCTGCCCTTGCTAGAGCGGTAGCCAATTGCCACAAGAACGCCCCACACAAAGTCAAGCAGAGGATCGAGGGTCCTCCCCATGGTTGGCTCAACACAGGACCAGCATCGCCAGACCACCACCTACTGCTCAAGGTCGCGCTTCCCCAGCCTAATTTCCCCACGCTCGAGAAACACCTCTGGGAAGTCAGCGACCCGAACCACGAGCGCTATGGAGCCTATCTGTCCAAGGAGGAGACCGAGGCCCTGCTGGCGCCCCACCCTGAGTCGCTGGATGCGGTCAACGAGTGGCTGTCGTCTCATGGCATTGAAGAGGAATATCGTTATCGCTCGTCCGCGTTGGACTGGGTCACTATTCGCGTCCCGGTTTCCCTTGCAGAGGAAATGCTGCATACGGTGAGAATTACGAAATCATTATAAAAAATTGTATTGAACCGTCGAGTTCTCAGAAATACGAGGTCTATACCCATTCAGAGAGCGGAGAGAGCATTGTCAGAACGACGAGTTACAGTCTACCGGTGGGCTTAGATGGGCATGTCGAATTGATACAGCCGACGACAATGTTCAATCGACTCAAGCCATTCGCGAGCACGCTCCACTGGGTAGATAGCTCTTCGCCTGGATTGTCGGATCTCACCACAGGCACGATTACCGGACCTGCGGGGAATCATGTTCATGCAAGTTGCAACAACACGGTATGATAGCGTGAATTTGGACTCGGGGAAGTTCTAACCGGCTTTCATTTGGTTGATGATAGATCACCATCAACTGTCTCCAACAACTTTACAACGCTGTTGGGTATAAAACAAATGCTACCAATGGTAATCAAATCGCCGTCACCTCCTACCTCGAACAATACGCAAACAACAATGATCTACAACAGTTCTTCGCTGAACAAAATCCTGAGGCTATCGGATCGAACTATACGTTCGTGTCGATCAATGGTGAGTGTATCCTCCTCCAGACGGCTAGCGTATTGCTGATGATGTGGTTGAGGTGGTTTGAACTCCCAGTCTTCTGCAGCTGCTGGAACCGAGGCCAATCTAGATACTCAGTTTGCCTATGGGCTGACATACCCGACACCTGCAACGCTCTATTCCACCGGAGGTTCTCCTCCTTATATCCAAGACGTCAACACCCAGAATGATACTAATGAACCATACCTTGACGTTCGTTTTCGTTTCCAGCTTGCTACGACAAATCATCTGATTTTATCTTGAAATCAAGTGGTTGATATATGTATCGTCTCAGAAATACCTCCCCCAGACCATTTCTACTAGTTATGGGGACAACGAACAAACGGGTAAGATATTTTGTTTATCCGCTGGCTTTCTCTAATTGTAAGCAGTTCCGTATGACTATGCCAAGCGTATCTGCGATGGTCTTGCGGCGCTTGGTGCCCGTGGTATCTCTCTCCTGTTCTCGTCCGGTGATGGCGGTGTTGGCGGTGCTTTTTATTCAGCATCAAATCCACCACCATGTTTGAGCAACGACGGCAATAACAAGACTCTGTTCATTCCCACATTCCCCGCCACATGCCCATAGTGAGACCACTTCGAGGTGAATTTGTCACGTACTTTAATGAGACCCCATTTGCAGTGTGACATCGGTCGGAGGCACTAAGAACGTCCCCGAAAAGGCTGTCTTGTTCTCTGGCGGAGGCTTCAGTAATTACGTGCGCTCATTTCTGATTTTGCTAGCTACATGCTCACCGTTTCAATGCAACCAGTTTCCTCGACCTGCTTACCAGGACACATTCGTTACCAAATATTTGTCGAAGTTCGCTCCCGGAAAATATGAAGGCATGTACAATCCGTGAGTATTCGTTTCTGACTTTGTTATAAGACGACGAAGCTAACTTGCGATGGTTCTAGCGATGGCCGTGTATGGTTCCATTTCAATCGAGGAGTTCGTTCACTCATGTTATCTTAACTCTTATATAGGGATTCCCTGATGTTGCTGCCCAATCTGTGAACTATTCGATCGTACATCAAGGTTCTGACACCCTGATTGGTGGCACGTCCTGTGCCGCTCCCACCTTTGCCGCTTTTATTTCTATGCTCAACGATGCGAGAATGAGCCAGGGCAAACCTTCTCTAGGCTTCCTCAACCCGTGGTTATATCAGAAGGGCTACACTGCGCTCAACGATATCACGGACGGACACA